>WUAR02451094.1:0-14056 GCA_015164055.2 Chrysaora achlyos
TTGTAGGATAATTTCCATGAGAAGGAGGTCTAGGCTGAAGAGTGTGTCAAGCACACACACAATTTTCTTTGAATTTTGCATGCATAATGATGTTTGGCAACTTCTATTGCCTCAATTGATAAAAGCAATGAAAAAGCAGTTGCACGCATGCACAACTAATTGTTAGCCTCATGCATATGAGATCTTGCCAATAAGGGCCATACTTGGCAGATTTGATGGGTCCTAGATTTGAAACTCTGACACAACTTTCACAATTGAAGCTTGTCAATCTAGTTATCATGACAAGACTAAGGATTTTCAACAAAATTAGACATTAATGCAGAGGTAGGCCTTTGTTATGGATATACAAGAGCTAGTAAAATAAACTTACAGTTTCTTCTTCTTGCCAAAGGATAAGCACATTGCGAGCAAGCTTTCTTCTGAATATGAAAGGCCTTATTCCCGCATCTTACACACAAGGTGTGGGTCTTGTTATGCCGTTTACCAAAACTAGATGTTCCTTTCGTCTGAAAACCAGATAACAATAACTTACTTTTTGTAATTACAACATAAAAACCGAAGAGTCACTACTTTTCTAATAAAAGCAAACATGATAACAGGTTCATTAAATTAAGATACCTAAAACTTGAATTTGCAATAACCATTTCGAATGAATTAGAAAATATTCCATGTTCGGTTTGGAAGTGCTTAGGCCCAAGAATTTCAAGGCCAGATTGTTAACACAGAATGCTTATATCGTTGTCATCATACTTAAATGAAATATAAATTATAGATAAAAAGCTTAAATGAATTCTAAATAACTAAATCTTTCAGATTAAAACGGATGCCTAAATGTTTCTGAAAGCAGATCTTCAACTCACCATCTTGGTGGGCGATAAGAGCCAAAAGAAAGATCGAGGATCGGGTTGACAACGAGGCTAGCTTCCAGAGTAGATGAAAACAAAATGGCGCGTAACTGCGAAAAACATTTTGTTGGATTGAATCGAGTATTTTTAGAAGAACAATGGGACAGTGAGTATGCTTTGTGAGAATAAATGCAGTATATACAAGAGTAAAATTTTTGCTACCTCCTAACCCTTAAATTGTCTCGTTTTTAGGAGAAAAAGAAAGGAAGAGACCCCCACTGGTAGGCCTACACTACAGTCTATATTTTCTTATTCTAATGAAAACGTCTTTTTATGAATATAGCCCTATAGACAAAAGAGCGTCTGTTTGGTAAAGGTGCTTGTAGAAATGAAAAAATCTGATCATACCTGCCACTTACCGGCATTAACTTTTGAACGCCCCAAAAAGTAAAAGTCATGTTGTTAAATAAACAAATTTAGCCCCCCCCCCCGTAAAAATTTAATGCACAATAACTTTGTTGATCATAGTGTTTGTTGTAATGTGACCCCTTTAGCATAAGCTCAACTCAGCCTCAGAAGTGAAAAAATGGATTCCAAGCATCAAAAGAGAAATGAACTACTGTCTACAGGTATTTTACTCTAAGAATTCTAAATTTATCCATCTATGCAATTTTAGGTTTTCCTACAATTGTATTTCAGTTGTTTTTGCCATGTTTTCTGGTTTATTTCTTTAGAAAATGACTGTGTATCTTGTTTGATTTCAGATCCCTACATCAGAAAAATAGTCTACAGATTTTTGCAGTTTTATAAAATAAAAACTTAAAAAGTTTTTTATCCTTGAGTTTAGATCTTTGTTTATACTTTAGCAACTGTCTGGTGTCAGGAAACATGACTATTCTGAAGCTAAGTTTAAAGAATTTGAAGACAGAGTTCAGTTTCTTGAAAGAGAATATAAAAGGTGAGTTTTCTCTGTCCATGTCAAATGTGGGGACACTCATTCACTTCATCGATTAGAGGGGAGGGGGGGCTCATGTTTTGACAACAATTATGCTTACAATTGATGTAGGGATCAATGACATGGGTTGCTTAGAGCAACACTGATGTTTTTTTATTTTATTACCAGATTTGTCAAAAGAGTATTTGAGCTTGATCCATCTGCCACGGATGTTCCTTGGGAAGCTAGAGCATATAAGAAGAAAAGAAAAATGGCAAGTGGATTGATATAATTGTTACAAGTTGATTTAATTCCTGATCTGCAGTTCTTTAGGACCCAAGGAAGAAGAGAGCAAGCCATTGGGAAGATTACAAGGATTATTCTCAAAATTATTCATTTTTTTTAGACTGGAAATGATGGTGCATGCTGTATGATTCCAACAAAGCAGAAAACTATTCAAATCTGCCCTGCTTTATTAGATGGACAGGTACTGATTTACAAAATATTTTAGCAACATAAAATTGTAACATCTTTAAGTTAAGTTTGCATGTAAATGAGACACATTACTTGCTGGATTTAAGGTCTCAATAATGTCTTGATAGTCATTTGTTTTCCTGCACTATCAATTTCGAATTCCTCAAGGTGTACCTTTGTCGCTTTCCAATGTAATTTCACTAAAATCTTTCTTGATGCTTAATCTTGATGTAAGTATGCTTTTTCAAGACTAGGGTATCGGATGCCTCAGGCGACGAAAACAGTGACGATGAGAGCAGGAAAACGATAACGAAAAGAACTCGCGATAAATCGCCTGACCTCGAAAATAAATCGAAAGCTAATGAAAAGGTTTGTTTAAACTAATAAAATGTGTGATTCAGTTGCGAGAATGACCAAGTTATGAGCTTGTCAGGCTGGCAATCTATAGGTTGTGGGTTCCATTGAAGGACAGTCGCCAGTTCTCTATATTTCCAGGCATAAAGGTCGATCTTCACTAGACGATTTTTTTACGACGATTTCACAGATTATAAATTTGGCATCAAACTATACCGCCAGTTCTGGGAAAACACTTGCGCTATTCTCGTATCCAAATGTCCAAGCAGTAAATATGCTCTAAGTTGCACACTTAGATTGCATTTGGATGCTTGCAAGCTAAATATAAGGATAAAATTAGCAGTTTTTTAAGTCATAGAACTATTCTTTTTTTCAACTTTTCAAATCAAGATGGCTCTTTTTTCGTCATTTTTCCTAAAGTGAGTTTTATCGTTTCTTATTATTAAGGTAGAAAATTCACCCGAAATCGAAAAGGAAGACGAAACAAGACTGTCTGAAACAGTTTTAAATCGGTAAGTTTTAATGAGTTGTTTATTTATCTATTAGTTATTACATTATTTTCTATTGAGGACATTATTTATCTTAGAATGTCCTTGATAGAAAACCGTAGCGAAATCATTGCAAAATAATCACAGAATCATCGGAAAAATGCTTCTTTTCTGTATATTAGCTTAAATACCAAAGTAAGTAAGAGTGCTAGAACTGTCATTTTTGCCAATAGACTACAGTGCATGCAAGAAGGGCATGCGGACCGATTCCAGCATTCCCCATTCCATCCCACCACATTAAATTCCACACTATAAGACAAGGCTGCTATCAAGCTCCTATCAAGCCGAAAGAATGTTTTTTTTATTGTGTTCAGGATCATACAGATTGTTGAGTTTTGGTTTATTTTTGTTTTGGATGAAAATTAGCGACAATCTTTTCAAAGACACTTAAAAGTTTTTGCTTCATTTTTCAGGGCATCTCGGTTTGGGAGCTTAGTCGAGTATGATTCTTCAGACTCGGAAAATACTTGCATTTGATGCTGGAAGGACAGAGCTAGTTGCTGACCTCCACAACCAGATAGACAATCACATTGATTGGAAATGGGCTTCTGAAACGCTTCTGTCGAAGCCATTGCTGAAGCCATTGCTGAAGCCATTGCTGAAGCCATTGCTGAAGCCATTTTAAAGCAAACTGCTGAAGCCATTCCAATGCAACCACGTGTCGTCAAAAGCTAGCCATTTAAAAAGGGTCATTATTACTCATTAAAAACCTCAACGTCTGTATTTGTATGCCACAAGAGTGTTCAATTTGTGCACATCAATTAATACACCATGAAGATACACACAACTGTATATAATACATGTTTTAGAAAAAAGCGCCACTTTGTTATTTTTGATTTATAGTGAAAACAAACTTTTTAAAGTGGATATTTAGTAAAAACAAAGGAATCATGTCTTGATTATGATGATTATGATTGATGCAATACTTCTTCTGAAAACAGCAACAACATTTCAATGAAAAGGCGTTAGGTTGGATTGGAATGCCCGGTGCTTCCTTCACACGAAACTGAGAAGTTTATCCTTGCAAAAATACTGTAAAGATATCTGACGCTCGAAACGCTGCATCCTTTGCAAGTTAAGCATACCTATCCGACAGAAAGAAGATTTTCCAGTTGCGTGCTGCGATGCTTCGTATCTAAACCCACAGGTGACTGTCTTTTTGTGATGAGAGAGACGAGGAAACAGGCCGTGGTGGTTAATTGCTTAGGCCCAGATGTTAACGAGTTTGATTTTGGATGTTGAGTTTTGGACGTGATCTGATGTAGAGCCATGAGCGACAAGCATTTATCAGTCACATCTACGACATCTTTATCGGGTGGAAAAGAAAGAGCTTTTGCACAAAGATTGAATCGGTAAGAAAAACAACAATACTTTCAATCACTTCAGCTGAATCTATTGTTTAGGCCTTACTTTTGCAGAGTTGTTGATTAGTATTTCTCCAGTTATCTATGGAACTCGAATGTGAATTGTTTATGCTTTGTCAAAAGGTATTGTTATCTAACATAGCTTCTGTAAAAAGCTGAGAAGGTTGAAAAAAGGTGCAGAGACAAAAGGCTATACACATCTCTTGGTTATCTGATTACAAGGAATTGCTGTTATTTATTGAGAAATTGTCTAGCTTCATAGTGTAATAGTTAGCACTTGCATGATTTCTGCCAAAGGTCTGCAATTCAAACCCCAGACAAAGAATACTGGGATGATAGAGGGGCTATCATACACAACCCTGTATGTGAGGGTGAGTTGAAGCCTCAGACGGATCCTGTTGTAAAGGAGTGAGGAGAGAAATTGCCACTCCTCTGTAATTTCTCCTGCCATGACCATTATCATTACCAGAACAAATGTCCACTTGGTAATTGCCCTAATTTGCTTTTGAGTGAAGGAGACCTCCAAAATAATTGACTGTCATTCACCCGTTGTCAATGGGGTTTACCAGGTGTAAAACACAGACTGCATAGAATATAGAGTAAATATATTCGGACTTATCGAGGCTGTTTCTGACACTGTATTAGACATGATAGTCACCATTTGTCATGACAAGCCTTTGATATTTTGTAGGGCAACGTTTTGGGAGAGAGCCCGATGATGGGAGACGGATCTCTCCCGAAACGTTGCCCTACAAAATGTCAAAGGCTTGTCATGATAAATGGTGACTATCATGTCTAATACAGTACATAGAATATATAAAACATGAAAGTTTCTTCAAGCAAAGTCTGTAGCAGTCGATATTGGTGTATCCCTTCCTTTTTAGCGGCCGTTTGATGGTCTAGAAAATTAATTGTCAATTTTTTTCTCTTTCATTTAGGAATATTTCAGGGGATCACAGAAAATCAATAACTGAGTCAAACAGTGGTAGTTTATCAAAGCGAAGCTCTGTTGTTGAGTTTGTAAGTTTTTTGACTGCTATTACAACGAATTTGCGACTTTCTACAGTCAATCTACCTAGCTAGATAGTGTCGGTATAAGAATAACCTATCAGAAAATGTTTTTGTTTTTTTATAGGCTTCCTTTACTGATGTAGCAAATCCCTTGGATTTTGAGGATTTCATACTTCAGCATCAGCCATTAGCTGAGGAATCTGATGGCCTTTCCAACCTCTGTGAATTCCCAGATGACGACATAGAAGTAACTTCGATTCCTAGAAAATATAGAACCATCGAATGTCCATTGCCAAAGGAAATAGGGTATGTTGGATTTTTGCTGTTTTCAAATAATTTGGAATGATTTGGAAAACAAAGCTTAATCTTGCTACTTTGTTGTTGTTTGTGTTCTTATCTCTCTTAACTTACCTGCAAAATACAAAATAATTGCTAACAACTCGATATTAATATCAATAAAAGCAGTGAGGTAAAAAAAACTTTAAGAATTGTTTTTATTTTTCAGCGTTGCAGCAGACCCCCATATCAAAGATTGTGTCAGATTCTACATTCAAGACTGGTCTGTTGTCAACAGGAAGTAAGATTATCCTAAGTTTGATTTGAGTACTTTAAGTACTTTAGATAACTCATTCAAGTACGTCAGATAACTTGGAAAAAATAAATGTACTGTGTATTAAGGTTACGATAACACTCAAACCACAGACAATTTCTTATTCTTCATCATTAAAGTAAGGCTGTGCACATTGGTGAGCCATCAGAAAAGAAATATTTGATAGTCTCATAAAGAAAAACTATTTGAGCCTTTTGCAAACTATTTGTTGGTATGTCCATGCATTCATTTTATTGCGCAAGTGCATCGAGGGCTTACTATTAGCAAGCAACCGGGTTTTGTGTCTGGTCCACACATATTTTTATTGTTATCCGCTGGTCAAAAGGCTTGCGTCTTAAATTTGCATATTATAACAAAAGAAGTCACATTGTGCTAACATGATTTGTTTGTTTAATTGAAACAACATTGGAACCATTGAAATCAATTGTTTTTATTTTCCCTTTACACATTCAAACTAAAAATGCAACTATTCTTTCCTTACATGTGTTGATATTTGTGTTTCTAAAGGAAATCGCGCATTAACTAACGGATAGTAGTTACTTCTAGTTATATATATATAAATTAGCTCATTGGTCCTGCTAAGAACCTTCAAGAAATGTCTTTCTATTTCATTTGCTTTTTAGATACCAATTTAGAGCACTCTTTGGAGGAAAAAAGGCTGCTCGGACCGAGAGTTTTACTCAAAAACTTTTCAAACATGTTTACGAAGCTGATTCTAAGTTAAAACAGGTTGGTACAAATTATTTTTGAAACACCAAATTTCCAAATCATTTAGTTAAAAGCCTCTAATTGATTTAGTTTTTATTTTCCATGGGCAGAAATTAGGTTATTAAAAGTAATTGTTGCAAAATTACTTTTAGGCTAAAGATATTTTTTTGGATTAAATCTAAGCCTGGAACATCTGCTGGCTGTTTGTGTTTTGAACAAGCCACTTAATATCATCTGAAATTCATTTAGTGTTAAAAGATCTATAATTTGCATATTGTGATATTTGAAAGAGGATAAAAACGAAGAAATCCTCAAATAAGCTTCTGAATTCAAGGCCATAACCAGATAGACAATCAGATGGACTTTTCAAGTGCCCCTGCGGAAGCCATTTTAAAGTTAATTGCTGAAGCCATTCCAAAGCGAATTGCTGAAACCATTCCAATGCGAATTGCTGAAACCATTGCAAAGCAAATGCTTACGCCATGCTGACGCCATCGCTAAAATCATTGTCTTCAATTATTATGATTTTGACGTAATTATTATAGTATTATCAATATAACTATTATTATTAGAGTAATCATAGCAAAAGAGAGCCGTTGCACCGAGAAATATTTCATGCTTATCATTATAAACGCCTTTTTTCATGTCAAACACGGTTTAAGAAACAGCCTTGATAAACTCTAATGTTTTAGGTAATTATTATTTATCCTTGTAGAATGGACAAGACGAGAAGAAAGCAGTTGAAAAAGAACAAAATGGTATTCCAAGGCGAAGTTGGGCATCCAGGTAAATCTCTAATCCGAAGCATTTCAACTTGCTTTTTATCGAGAAAACAATTGTTGAATGATTACTTTGCTTTTTCTGAAAAGGAGAAGGTTTTGCTATCGAGCTTAGAGCGTTCAAAGAACGATGTTATAATGTCAAAGCTAATTTGGAATTTAAGAATGAATTTGAGTTGAATACCGAAGTAAACAAAACCCAGAAAGAAAATTACTGGGCTGTAAAATAAGATATTTATTTATTTTAAGCGTGTACGAAAATTAGATAAACGTGCAGCTTAACGGGGGAAATTACGATGGAGTGTTAATTTTGACTTTAAACCTGCTTACCCTAACCTTACTTACCCTGACCCTACTTACCCTGACCCTACTTACCCTAACCCTACTTACCCTACCCTTACTTACCCTACCCTGACCCTACTAACCCTACTAACCCTAACTTTACTTATTTTTAAAAAATTTTTTTGTAATTAGGTATGTAGGCCGAGATGCCCCTTAACCAGCTTACAATATAATTAATGACTAAAAAATAACAAGATTAATACAATTTAACTGAGAACGTACCTATAACATACATAACAAAATTACAGAATATTCATAGAAACTATTAATGCAAAGAATTAATGTTAACCTATAATTTGCAGAACGAAATTACAACGTAATTATGAAAAAAAAGTTATGTGTTGAAGGATAATAAATTAGTATTCGTTTTATCTCTGATTTTAAAAGAGTGGTTACAAAATTTGCCAATGGATTTTATAAAAAGAATGTTTTCTTGGGTCATTAGCCAAAGGAACATATCATTTGGGTTCAAAAGAATCGTAGAAGGGAATTTTCAGTGAATGTTATCTAACATTTTTTTGACGTTCAGTAGAGTACAAAGGACATTACATTAAAAAATGCACTTCGTCTTCTACTGTTTGTATGCCTGAAGAAATGCAAAAAATAACCTAGCCCTACTTGCCCGAATCACATGGTACGCAACTTTGCATCGTGACAACTGCACTCTAGCCGAAAATCGTAAAGACTTGGATCTTTATTGATATTTCTTTCGTATATTGATATTTCCTCTCTATATTTCCTCAATAGCATATTCGACCTTCAGTCATCACCATGTGATGATCTTCTTCCTGGCCTTCTCGATACAGTCCCACCAGAAGAAATCGATGTACAAAATGAATCTGAACGCAAGAAAGACAGAATTCATCAAATGTTTTCCGTTTATGTTCCCTATGAGGAGGTTATATATCATTTAATTTTTATTTGCTGCAAGATTATATTGTACTTTAGGGGCTATATTTGTCTGTTGCAATTTTAAATCAGGGCTGATAGCGAGTATTTATCATATTTAAAAGCCCTGGATACCAAGACAGTATGATAAAAGTTGGGATCATTGATGTAACAATAAAATGTGTTCCTTTTTTGTTGTTAGCTGGATCCATCCCATGTCATCTTCAACCCATTTCCTTCCCTTCTATATTCCAGTCCTATATTCCTACCTAACACTGCTTGTTTTCTATGAGAAATACAAATAGAGTTTGTAATTGCATATTGTGTTAATAATAACATTATAAAGTTTTTCAGTCAATTTAAAAAATAAACAGGCATATCTGCCTAAATTGGGCAGTAAATAGCCTAGTCTCCTCGTTTCAATAGTGTCGTTTTCTTTTTTTCAGGAAGAAAGCTTTGTCAAGCGGGCATCTTCAGTGATACCACAGGAGCATTTTGGACAGAGAATTCTGATAAAATGCCTCGAATTGAAGTAAGCCAGTCTCCTGTATAAGTTAGTGATGTGCCTAGTTACTCTAGCTCAATTAAAACCTGTCTTTAGCGCACCCATGTTGGAAATAACAACAACTTGGCTTTAAGTTTAGTTTTCTATAATATGTTGAGTGTATAAAATGTTTAATGATAAAATTTAAGGAATTTGATTTGATTTCTCTGATGGTTAAAATTCGCTATCTGATGTTTGTTTGTTTGATGTTTGATGTTTGATGTTTGATGTTTGATGTTTGATGTTTGATGTTTGATGTTTGATGTTTGTTTGATGTTTGATGTTTGTTTGATGCTTGATGTTTGTTTGACGTTTGATGTTTGTTTGACGTTTGATGTTTGAATCGCCCAAAAATATGATTTTTTAGGTTGGATCTCGATGTTGAGCCTTTATTTGCAACAGTGGCTTTATATGATGGGAAAGCTAAGCGAAAGGTATGTGATTTTGTCGACGCGAAATGCTCGTTTTACTCGTTAGAACTGTTATAGTTACAGTGCTATTTTATGACTGCAGGATCTTCGTTTACCAAATTGTTAGTTTATCAATATAAGGGCAAAGAATTTTCACCATTTTTGGTTGTATATAAGGAAAAACACTGGATAACGAATTTAGGCTAAAATGTTTGAAAGCATTCAACTCTAATCAATTAATTCATTCTTTATTATGACTTGAATCAATCAATTATTTTCAAAAAACGACAGTATACTTAAAAAAGAAAATAAATTGAACAACGTTTCGAGCTTGACTCGTCTTCAGGTTTACAATGAAAAGCTTTTGTTTGTTCAATTTATTTTCTTTAAGTACACTGTCATTTTTTAAAAATAACTGATTGATTCATTCTCTATATACGATGTACAACACGCACTACAAATTTTATTTTCTTATGACTTGTATGTAAGAAGATTATTAATTATCCTTTCTCGTAGCTAATAAGCGTTATAAAAGTGTCAACTATATTTTCCTTGATATTTCAGATCTCAGAGAATTTCTACTTCGATATGAATAAAGAATGGCACAAGAAGATGATTTCCCCCTTCATGGAAAAACAAGACATGTCAACTTTGGCAAGAACCTGTATTTTCTCTGTAACATACCCTTCAACTGAGGTTTTTCTGGTGGTCAAACTCGAAAAGGTATTACAACAAGGAGATGTTGGTGACTGTGCAGAACCATACATGAAAGATGCTGACAGCTCAAAGGTGAGTGTTTATCCAGCATGTTGTACTCAAGTGATAATGAAAGTCATTTGCTCGTCTACCTTTCAAATTTCAATGAACAATTGTAAAGAAATAATTTTTTGCAATTTTTGAAGCTTCAAAGTTTGGTCATAGATGTTCTCTTATTCCATATGAACTCTGGTTAATTCACCACGTTTTAATTTACTGGTTTCGTAGACTAAGCTGAACTCTGTAGCAACCATAGCTACTCTTTTCATCAAAAAGCTTTCTTTTTCTCGGGTTTTATACGAGCTGAGGCATGTTAGCTTATATCATAAATGTAATTCCCAGGACTAAGTCAGCCTAGAGATAATGCCAGTTGCCCAACTTTGTCTCTTTGCTTTTTATCTCGATCTCTGTGAATATCCTTTGCAACATGCAACAATAATGTGCAACAACCTTTGTTTAAATTGGCCTTCTAGTTGGCTAACTGACTAATTTTACATTCCTGGCTAGAAAAGACTGTATTCTCCTTGCTTATTCTCAATGAATTATTTGCTATTAAATTCAAATAATTTGTTTTTAGACCAAAGAGAAAGCGAAATCAAATGCCGAGCAATTTTGCGAAAAGTATGGCGCTTTTCGAATGCCATTTGCTTGGACAGCCATTCATTTGATTGACGTCATAAGTGGTGCTGCTAGCGGCGAGTCTGGTAGTCAAGCAGATAAAGAAGGCACGTTGTCAAGGGACTCATCGATGAGGAGGGTAAAGTTTATTATGGCAAATCTCTATCTTTTATACGGTGACATAGGCAAATTTGTATTCCATTCACCATTTCGTTCGTTAACATTTTTGAATAGCCAATCAACATGCAGAATTTATGATCACGTGATAAGTCATGTATAATTTGATTGGCTGGTGTCGATATGTAGTCTACTGCAGTCTGGAAAAGTATAGTCAAAATGCGATGCGAACCCACTCTTACTGATATCGTAAGATACTCGAACGGAGATTTGGTTTCTTGTATGATGACTATCTAAAAGGACTACAAACGAATGGCCTATTAAACAAAGCAAGATGGCAGATCTCGGGCAGATCGGTACGGAAGTTAAAAGCATGGACACTACAATACAGGCGTGGATTTGCCCCAATAAAGAAACAGATTAAAGTAGTAAAGCTAATAAAATTTGTTTCAATACTGGAGAGAAGGCCTGGCAACTCTGCCACTCCTAAGTCCTTCCAACAGGGCCTTTTCATCTATCATCCCAATGAGGAAATAAAGTACCCTGAAATCTTTTTGATTTGATTCCGATCATGCAGGCTGTATACTATATCGAAGTATTTATTTTCTGTTCAAGTTTGGATCTAGTAAATGATGTGTTGTCTTGTCAATAAACTTGACTTTGCCGGATTTGATGCACCCATCTCTTATAATAGAAATGTGACCCCTGAAGAGTAGGAGCACAATTGATCTTGGTGAAAAGGGGGTCCCTGAGATAGATCCCCCGGCCCCTTTTTTGAGAGCTAATCCGCGCCTGCTACAATACGTCGGTTTTTCAGAGTCTATCAAATTTGAAGTTGTTTATTCAATGAATATGTTTATTTTCTCTAGAATACTGATGACTCAGATGGCACAAGATCATCATTCCGAAGAGGGGATTCGGTATCTCGTAAGGCATCAAACAGTGCTGAAATCGGCAGGCCAAATGCCTTGAGGTTTGACAAGCCTCGATCAGGCGATGATGAAGAGCCGATGAACTTGTCAAATTTCAGGGCAGTCACTTTGAATGTCAGCACGTTTTTCAAACAGGTAAAAATAAAATTATATCATGATTTTGGTTCATCTTATTCAATGCTAGATGCAGTCTACCATCCATAGCTTGAACCCGTAAGAGAGATTTATTCGACTAAATAAGGTTTGAGTTGAAGCGTGTGGTTTTAGTATGGAAGTGCAGAAAGAGATTCGGGAATTGGTTCGATTTGCCGAAGCTTCGAGTTGAAGCATAGTCGAGTTGCAGTCATTCTTCTGAAGAAGGTTTGCCGGAATTCTCAATGGAAAAAAAGCTATTTTTTCTTCACTTGTAATCCATGTCTAAGCAGAACTGCCATTTCAACAACTGACACAATATTTAGCTAATACCTGAGTCGAAAAATTACATTTACGCATACATAAATATCTGATGTGTTAACGCAGGTCATAATCGAAGCCACTTAAAAAACTGATGTAGACCTGCAAATTAAGATAAAAGAGAAGGAAAACGTTCAGCCTGTTATTAAATTGCTTGAATTGCTCTACCACTCTCCAGATCGAAGGTTGATACAATGCAAAGTGACCTCATCCTTGAGTAGCAAAGCCGGCGTGCTTTGGAAATGGGACACATTTTTCTTGCTTTCTTGGCCATCATCCTCATCAAAAACTGTGTGATCTATCTCTTTTATCTTACTTTTCCCTTAGGAACCAGAAAGACTGTCAGATGAAGATCTTTTCAAATTCCTTGCTGATCTTCGAAAACCCACTACATTGATTCGCCGACTAAAGTGTATCCCAGGCTAGTGCATCTATATTTCATCTGTTAACTCCGTAGCAAATTGATTTTTATATTCAAATGCCATCGTGTTATAATTTACTCATGGGGCATTTTGAGAAGGCCTTGTCTGCATTTTAGGTACTCTGAAGCTTGACATCTCAGCACCGCAAGATAACCTGATGTATTGTTTGACACCTGAAATGCATAAGGTGAGATGGTTCATCAAATTAAGTGTTGTTTTCTGTGAATATCTTAAATAAAGGTTAAACCATATTGGTTGATTGAGTGACTAATCAATAGGCACATACACTTCCTACCTTGTGAATCTATCACTTTCTGGGAGTTTGCATTCATGGAAATATCTTTGGTAGTAAGTAAGGATGACGTTTACAAAGTTTCAATATCTTCTGTCGTTTTTGAGTAATGTCTGGGTGATTACGTTAAAGTAGAGACCTGTCTAAAGTCACAGAAGTTTTGTAAACATCATCCTTACTTACTATCAAAGCTCCTTCCATAAATGCGAACCCCAGAAAAGTGATAGGTCCACTTTAACAGGTTATGCACTGAGTGCGGGGTAAATAGCCTTGATATAATGTAAGCAGTGCAACCAACCTCACATCTTGCCCAGCCTATATATATATAATATGATATCATTTAAGCAGCTCAGGGTTAAAAGGCTTGATATAATGTAAGCAGTGCAACCAACCTCACATCTTGCCCAGCCTATATATATATAATATGATATAATTTAAGCAGCTCAGGGTTAAAAGGCTTGATATAATGTAAGCAGTGCAACCAACCTCACATCTTGCTCAGCCTATATATATATATATAATATGATATAATTTAAGCAGTTCAGGGTTTATAGGCTTGATATAATGTAAGCAGTGTAAACCTCACATCTTGCCCAACCTTAACCTACCCAACGTGATATCCCACTTGACTCATTTTGCCCTCGCCCGGGATAGG
>WUAR02452205.1:0-14052 GCA_015164055.2 Chrysaora achlyos
GGCTATGCTCGGCCTCGTAGGGCGCGGGCGCTATGCCCGAAAGCAGCTTCAGGCGCTGATCGACGGCGAACAGGGCACCGCCGCCCAGCAAAGCCACGCCGGGCATGTCATCGCCTCGCTCAACAACGTCATCGGGTGGATGCAGATCGACGATGGCGTCACCAAAGCCGAGCGGCAGCGCCGCGTAGACCTCACCCGCGTCTGGGATGCCCCGAGCGCGTTCTGGCAATCTACCGCCGATACGGGCTGGCTGCACGAGGTCTATGCGCAAGCCCTCAACATCCTAAAGACCGACTACGAAGGCGACGTAGCGATGGCCCGCGAGCATGCCGCCGCCATGACCCAGCTTATCGAAAAATACCAAAACGGTGTCGATGCCGACCAGGACGGCACGGTAGCCCCAGCCATGATGGAAGGGGGCCTGAACACCGCGCTCCAACACGCCGAATTGGGAGGCTTTTTGAGATAACCTCGCCGCTCTGTTCTCGACCCCGGATTGCACGCCAAGCCTTAGATGTCCATGACTTCTCCTCTTCGCCTCCTCGCCTCGCTCTTTGCGGCGCTGCTTATCGTGGCCGGATGCTCCGGCTCCGAGCAGATGACCGACACGCAACCCGCTCCGACAGCTACGTCGGATGGTTGGATTACCCTCTTCGACGGCAGCAACCTCGACGGCTGGACCCAGGCCGGACCGGGCGACTTTGTGCTGGAAACCGACGGCACCATGCGCAGCCGAGGTGGCATGGGCCTTTTCTACTATAACCAGCAATCCTTCCGCGACTTCGTGCTGGAACTCGATTGGAAGGTCAACAAGCACAGCGCCAACTCAGGCGTCTTCCTTCGTTTTCCCGAGACCGATGACCCCTGGGTGGCCGTCAATCAGGGCTACGAGATCCAGATCGACAACAGCCGCGACCCGGATCATGTGACGGGATCGGTTTACAGCTTCTCGGCTCCGTTCCAGGTGACGGCCAATGCCACCGAGGATTGGAACACCTATCGGATCCAGGTGACAGGCCAGCGCTACCAGGTGTGGCTCAACGATGAAAAGATCAACGACTTCTTCGGCGACCGCTCTCGTGAAGGCTTTGTGGGCCTACAAAACCACGATGATAGCTCCATGGTCTCGTTCCGCAACGTCCGCGTGAAGCCGCTGGCACCGGCTACCGCAGCTCCCGAAAGCCTCGCCGAGATGCTGGCCGTGGAAGGCGAGCGCGAGCCTATCCGGGTGCTCATGGTGACGGCCACACACGGCTTCCGCCATGGCCCCGCCATCGCAGCCGCCAAGGAGGTAATGACCGCGCTGAGTGAATCAACCGAGTTCCGCGTCGATACGACCGAAGACCTCACCCACCTCAATACCGAGAACCTAGCGCAGTACGACCTGCTCTTCTTCTCGAACTCGACGCTCCGTGCGCCCGGCTCCGAAACCGAAGAGGATAACACCGCTACCGTCTCGATGACGGGCACCTTTGCCAGCTACGATGTTGAGCTTCAGATTCCCAACAACGCGATGGGCGGCAAGCTGGCCCTCAACGGCACCGCCGAAGACCTCTCCGGCTTCATCGTTTTCGACGCCTTCCCCGACCCTTCTGCCCTATCCGATGTGGTGCTCGACGGTAACGCACTATCATTCACATGGGATGGCGGGCAGTTTGGCACGATCACGGCGGCCCTGACCGTCGAGGGCGAGGCCCTTTCTGGCATGATTGAAGCTGGCGGAAACCAGATCCCGCTGGCTGGCACCCGCACCGACGCGGCACCAGCAGCGACCGCCGAAAAAGCCTGGGAGGTGACCATCGAAACACCGCAGGGCAATATCGATGGCGTGCTGACGCTCTTCGGCACAGCGGAAGATGGCGGCCAGATCGCCTTTGCCGAAGGCACCGCCCCGCTGGACAACCTCGTCATCGATGGACCGGTGATCAACTTTTCCTTCGAAGGCGGGCAGTTCGGCACGATCAACACCAAAGCCGCCGTCGATGGAGCCGACATCGCAGGGACGATGAGCGTGGGCGGGGCTCCGTTGTCGTTTAGCGGGACTGAGACGATGGCTGGCAGCGAAGAGGACGCCGGAGAAGGCCCTCGCATCACCCCCGAACAGCAGGCAGCCATCATGGACTTCCTCCGGGCTGGTAAAGGGATCGCTGTGGCCCACTCCGGGCTCGATGCGCTCTACAACTGGGACGACTACCGCGAGATGGTCGGCGGGGGCCTGTTCACGTCACACCCCTGGACGCAGAGCGTGCGCGTGGTCATCGAAGAGCCAAACAACCCCGCCGTGAAGCACTTCGGCGATGGCTTCTGGATCCGCGACGAAATCTACGTGCTCGACGAAAACCCGCGCTGGAACGCCCGCGTGCTGGCTTCGCTCGACATGGAAAGCGTGGAAGCCGAGGAAGACCCCGCTGGCCCCGAGCGCAACGATTACCCAATCTCGTGGATCCGCAACCACAACGGCGGGCGCGTCTTTGTCACCAAGCTGGGGCACTTCCCCGATGTGTGGACAACCCCCTCTTTCCTAGAGCATCTGCTGCAAGGCATGCGCATGGCTGCCGGGCGTATCGACGCTGACTTCTCGGGGCACCGGGTTAAAGAGACCATCGCCGAGAATGTCTGGCCCGATGACATCGCCGTCGATGACCGGGGCAATGTCTGGATCGCCGAGCTGCGCGGCAAGGTCCATCACTACAATGCGGAGACCGGTGAAGTCCGGCAGATCGCCCACCTGACAACGACCGATCCGACGAAGATCGAACATGGGCTCTACGGCATCGAGGTGGATCCTAACTTCTACAGCGGCGAACCCTGGATCTACCTCTACTACGCCGAGAAAGAAACCATCATCAACACCCTCTCGCGCTTCGAGTACCGCGACGGGCAGCTCGACCTCTCGACGGAGCAGGTGCTGCTGCGTGTGCCCACCGAACCGCAGTGTTGCCACCAAGCTGGCGACATCGAATGGGGCCCTGATGGCACCCTCTACCTCTCGACCGGCGACACCGGCATGTCGGAGACACGCCCGGCCTGGAAGCTCACGGAGTCGCAGCTTGAGGCGTTCAAAGCACGCCACAACCTGAAAGACTATCACTGGTCGCGGCTGGTCGATTCGGAACGCTCGGCGCAGAACTTGCAAGACCTGCGTGGCAAGATCCTCCGCATCAACAAAGACGGCACGATCCCGAAGGACAACCCCTTCTTCGGCGAGGCGGGTGTCCGGTGGGAGATCTACGCCTACGGCCTGCGCAACCCCTACCGTTTCAAGGTCGATCCGCAGACGAGCGCGCTTTATATCGGGGTCGTCGGGCCAGATGCCTCGTTTGATTACGACGAGTACAACATCGCCGAGCAAGGCGGCGAGAACTTTGGCTGGCCGCGTACGCTCGGGCGGCTCTTCTACAACGAGTGGACCCCCGAGATGATACCCAACTATGTGCCACCGCTCTGGGAATACACCTATGAGACGGGAGGCCGCTCGGCGACGGTGGGACCGATTTACCGGCATGAAGGCCCCGGCGCGTTCCCAGAAGCCTTCCAGAACAAGGTCTTCCTCTTCGACTGGTCACGCCGCTGGATCAAGTATGCCGACATCAAGGAGGTCGGGTTCGTCAACGATGCTGAGGGCGATATGCGCAATGTCCCGCTGCAAGCCCAGATCCCGGCGAAGCGGTTTGTCAACATCAAGACGTTCGATACGCTCACCCGGACGGCCCCGATCTCGATGGAGCAGAGCCCGGACGGGAGCATCTATTTGGCCGAGTTTGATGGCTTCTGGGATGCCGGGCCGAACGCCAAGGTGACGCGCTACCGCTGGGTTGAAGGCAATCAGGACCCCATCGGCGATGCCTCACTCACGCCGTCGCCGGACGATCCGCGCCGCGTGCAGTTCAACGGCGGGCGCTCCTACGACCCCAACGCCGACCCGCTAACCTATCGCTGGGACTTTGGCGATGGCGCTACGAGCACCGAACCGAATCCGCTCCATACCTACAACGAGGCCGGTACGTACACCGCCCGCCTGACGGTAACCGACACACACGGCGCGTCGGGCAAACCGATCCTGCTCGAAGTTACCGTCGCCCCCGCTGCAGCGGCTACAGGCGATAGAGAACGGTAAGTGCGTACAGGATCAATCTAACCGAACCCTTTCCCCTCGAATACGATGCAAACACCATTCAAACATAAATTCCTCGGCGGGGCTGCGCTCCTGCTAGGGGCTGTGTTGCTGGGCTTCACCTGGATGGAGACACCCGCGCCTCAACAGGCAGCTGCCGATGGCGAGCAAATCTACATGAGCCGGTGTATGTCGTGCCACCAAACCGACGGAGCCGGTATCGCAGGGGTTTTCCCGCCGCTAGATGGCACCGACTGGGTTGTGGGCGATAAAGGCCGCCTCATCCGCATCATCCTCGACGGGATGCAGGGCGAGACCGAAGTAAAGGGCGTCGTCTACAGCGGGGCGATGCCGCCCTGGAAGACCTTCCTCAACGACGAGGAGATCGCAGCGCTGCTTACTTATATCCGCAATTCTTGGTCTAATGAGGCCTCAGCGGTAACGCCGCAAGAAGTCGCAGCCGTGCGCAAAGCCACCAAAGACCGCACCTCGTCGTGGACGGCAGCAGAGTTGCAGGAGAAGGCCAACCAGGGTGTCCCGAGTGCCTTCGACTTCCTAGCAGCCCCCCCAGATACCACAAGCGGCCAATAACGCGCTACGCCTGGGTCAGTCCTTGATATTTCTTGTATCTTGTTACTCCCTCTATGGTCTTCATTGAGGGACACCGTCGTGTTGGCTCGTGCTATCCACTCTCCCGCTCTCCTTGCCTGCTAAGACCCATGCCCGCAACCATCACCCCCTGGCGTTGCCGTGCAGTCGGACTGCTCCTCCTCCCGTTTCTGCTCGCCGGATGCGGCGACGCAGCCAGTTCTACGGCGGAATCGCCCGATAAACCGTCTGCTGCTGAAACGGACATGGCATCCTATCCCTCCATCGGCACCGTCGAACGGCTCGACCCGGCCCTTGATGCGCTCGTACCCCCTGGCGCGACTATGGAGATCCTGGCTGAAGGCTTCGAGTGGTCAGAAGGGCCAGTCTGGATTGCCGAGGGCGGCTACGTGCTCTTCTCCGACATCCCGCCCAACACCATCTACCGCTGGAAAGATGGCGAAGGCCATAGCGTCTATCTCAACCCCTCTGGCTATACCGGCGAGGTAGAACGCGGCGGCGAGGTGGGCTCGAACGGCCTCACCCTCGACGCCGAGGGCCGCCTCGTGCTAGCCCAACATGGCGACCGGCGTATCGGGCGGCTCGATGCTTCGCTCAGCGCCCCTACTCCTACCTATACCACCCTCGCCGACCGCTACGACGGCAAGCGCTTCAATAGCCCTAACGACCTCGTCTACCATAGCAGCGGCGCGCTCTACTTTACCGACCCGCCCTACGGCCTCGAACAGCAAACCGAAGACCCCACCCGTGAACTCGATTTCCAAGGAGTCTATCGCCTCGCGCCCGATGGCACGGTGATGCTGCTCACCGACGAACTCTCGCGCCCCAATGGTATCGCCTTCTCGCCGGACGAGACCACGCTCTACGTTGCCAACTCTGACCCCGAACGCGCCATCTGGATGGCCTATGATGTGCAATCCGATGGCTCGCTGGCAAACGGTCGGGTCTTCTACGATGCCACCCCGCTCGTCGAGCAGGGCTTGCGAGGGCTGCCCGATGGCCTAAAGGTCGATACGCAGGGCAACCTCTTCGCCACTGGCCCCGGCGGCGTGCTCGTCTTTGCCCCCGACGGCACACACCTCGGCACACTCAACACCACACAGGCTACGGCCAACTGCGCCTTTGGCGACGACGGCTCGACGCTCTACATCACCGCCGACATGTACCTGCTGCGCATCCAGCTCGGCACAACCGGCGATGGGTTTTAGGCCCTAGCCTCTCTGTACACGACAAACCCTTTAAAGCTACCCTTACAGCCTCCGTCCTTGTCATCCTGAACGCAATGAAGGATCTCTGCATGAGGCCCTGCACGGGCTCAGACAGAGATTCCTGTGGTACTCTGTACTCTTCGATTTCTTCGCCTTCGGCTCAGGATGACAGGAATCAGCACGAGAGCAGGTCTACGCGGTTTAGGTATAGAAGCGTAGGCTCTTTTTACCCTGTACAAAGGCCCTATCTATTACGACGAAGAGGCTGGAAGCAAATCCCAAAGAGATAGAACGCCCTCCAGCCTAGCCGCTCCTACCAGATATAGGCCACGCCCACGATCCCGTTGAACAAGCGTGCGGTGGTGCGCCCTGTCACCGTCCAGCGCAGATCGGCGTGGATTTGCCATTTCGGCGAGAGCACCACAGAGAGACCAGGCCCCACCGTCACGTAGCCCTGCTCAGGTACTTGATCCAACATCGAGAACCCGGTGCTTGTGTTGGTGGTGCTTTCGGTGAGATCGACTCGGCCCCGTAGGAGGAACTTCTGGGTGATGAAATATCCACTTTCCAGGTACGCGATGATTTCATCCTGGATGTCGCCCCCACGCAACTTGATCCCGAAGCCGCTCCCCAGGTAGGCCGGGATGGGCCAAAAAGAAACCCCAAAGGTAGCCTGGGCTAGCACATCAAATTCGCCCGAACCAAGCGGTGGGGAGTCGTCCGGGTCATAGCCCGTAGGAATGCTCACGCCGACCTGCGGCGAAATGACCAGAGGGCCTATTTGAGGCAATGAGTAGCGCAGTTGCAGGGTTAGGTCGGACAACCCCGCGTTGGTAAAAGACCCATTCAGGTTGGCCCCTTCGGTATCCTTAAAGAAGGTAGACCCGATCAAGGTCAGCCTATTCGTCAGGCCGTACTCTCCATAGGCATAGAGGGCGGTTTCGCTGTAGCTTTCCGGGTTTTCGATGGACCCTAGCGGGCCGAGGTTGCGCTGAGCATCGAATCCGCGAGAAGCGTCGGCACGCCCTAGGCTGAGTTGGAGGTATCCTTTTCCTTTGCCACGGGGCCATTGCGCAGAGGCGTCCAAGGCGGTAACGAGCAACAGAAGTAATATCGCGAGAGCGGGCAGCGCCTTCTTCATGGGTGATTGTGGGTTTGAACGCGGCGGGGGTCGGCTTCTTGCCATCGTGCAATGAGAAACCGTCGATGGCCCTGTCAGACGGGCAAAACCCTGGGAGGATCTCACAGATCTATAACAAAACGATCAAATCTATCGCACCGCCGCAGGCTGTACTTTACCTCCACATCATTCGCCCCGCGATAGTACCTTTAGGCCGTGCGTTGCCCCGGTGCGCATGTAGGCGTCTCTCCCCCACCATACCTGCTTGCTGATGCTATCCCCGTATGAGGCCATCATCTTCGACATGGACGGCGTCTTGATCGACTCCGAGCCGTTGCATGAGCAGGCCCAGCAGATTGTCTTCGACCGGTATCAGCTTGCCGTACCCTCGTCCATCTTCCAGGTGTTTAAGGGGAAAACGGAGCAAGACGTCTTCGGGCATGTGGTGGCGACCTATGCCCCAGACCGCCTCGACGCCTCGGAGCTTATCGCGCTCAAACACGCGGTCTACAGCGAGTTGATCGAAAACCTGCAACCCATCCTCGGTGCCCTGGCTGTGCTCGAACGGCTGGCCCAGCGAGGGATGCCGCTGGGACTGACGACCTCGGCCACGCGGCGCGATCAGGAGCGTGCCTTTGCCCGCTTCGACCTGCACCGGTTCTTCGAGGTCATCGTGACCGTCGAGGATGTGCAGCGGCCCAAGCCAGACCCAGAGCCCTACCTGACGACGGCCCGCCGGATGGGCTTCGCCCCCGCCTCGTGCCTCGTCATCGAAGACTCGACCAACGGCGTGCTTGCCGCGCGCCGGGCGGGATGCCTTGTGGCTGGGATTGCAACGAGCTTCCCCACAGCACAGCTACTAGAAGCCGGAGCCCACGTCGCCGCTGATCGGTACGACGGGTTAGCCCCGTACCTCTTCCCCGAGACGCCATGAACCCTGTCACGCTGCTCGGCCTCCTCGCAGGAACGCTTACCACGTTTGCCTTCCTGCCTCAGGTGATCAAGACCTGGAAGACCAAGTCGTCGGGCGACCTCTCAGTCGGGACAATGAGCATGATTTGCCTGGGCGTGTTCCTCTGGCTCCTCTACGGCCTGCTCATCGGCGACGTGCCTATCATTGCCGCCAACGCCGTGACGCTGGTGCTCGTGCTCAGCGTCTTCGCGCTGACGCTTATCTACCGGAAAGGTTGATACGCCCCTCGCTACAGAGCAAGGTTCAATCGGAGCCGGTGGCTTCAGCGGGTGTTTTACCGCGTTTCACTCAACCAAATCAAGTGATGCGAAAAACTTATGCAGCTTCTTATGCTCTTGCTCCTTGATCTCCTTACCCCGGTGATCAACCGATAACAGAAAAACTTTCTCATTGACTACATAGACCCTATAGTAAACGTAGGACGTCTCGGGAATCATTTCTACCACATATTCTAGCCCTACATGCCCTTCCAGTTCGAGCTTCTTCGAACGCAGTGCTTTTTCTCCGAATCGTTGCATCCCGCCTTCTAAAAACTCTGCTTTATCAATGAGGCTGAAATAGTTCTCGGGAAAAATGCTACAGCTAATGGTGTAAGATTCTGTACTATCTGCGGTGTCGTAGGTATAAGTTTTTAGTTGAAATCCCCCACCAACTACATTGCTTTCGCTCCTATAGTCGGGTTTATCTTTAGAAATAGCTCCTTTGCCTGGCATAAGCGCAGTAAAGCCACACTCCTGCGATTCGATGGTTTGCCACTCGTCCAGCGCACCTTGAGCAGCGATGGAGAAGAACACGAACGTGATCATAATGAGCTTGAGCATGAGAGTACCGGTATAACGTTATCGTGTTTAAGCTGGCCTTCCGCTGTGAACCACCATCGAATCATGACCGACATCGTAGCCTCAAAGGTTGCCGCTATCGAACGTCCAGTCTGATGGGGCCTTTTTTGGGGTACTATCCAGTCTAGCGGGGTTTGTCCGTAGATGAACTGGCTTTGCAGGCAAAGGAGGCCCAAAACGAGGGAAAGACCTCGTCTACTGAGAGCCAGGCATTTCATCGGGCTAACATCGATCACGAGTGGACGTGCTACACCAGGATAGACTGGAATGAGGTTCCGTCCATAAACGGCCCCTGCCCTTACCAACCATTCAGCGCAGTCCTAGCATAGGGTGGGCTCGGTGCCGAATGCGTGAGAAAACCGTGGTATTTAGGTGAGAAAAGTCTGCTTCTATGACATGCCCCGCTCTAAAAAACGAGGATTCTCACTTCACAGGTTGGCTACCAAGGAGCAGCAGGCCACCTCCTGTAAGAACGAAGCGCCTCTTGATTTCCACGTATTGGACGGGAATACTCTTTGAGGAATATCAGCGGATCAGGCAGCCTGCAGCAGCGGACGCGGCGTGCTGGCTTCGGCCCGTTCGAGGTGGCGGCGATAGAGCGCCAACGCCCCCATCACCTCGCGGCTCCGCGCCAGGGCTTGCTCGAAATCAGCGTCCTCCGAGAGATCGAGCCTACGAATCTGCTGGATATGATTGATGACACGGTCGAGGTAGGTATCGAGTTGGCTGGCCTGTTGGGTACTCATAGCGATTCCTTAGAGCAATATGGTTTGTAATCGATTGGGACTCTTCAATCTTTTTCGTGCGGCCCCTCATTCTATAATGGCGTAAAAAAGACTACAATTAGGTCATCCCGAGCCCAATTTTTTTACCATTCCTCCAAGCCAAAGACCTCTTATAAATGCATAGAGGCATGGGCGCAATGGCATCGCCCATGCCTCTATACGGCTAACCGTCATGACCTACTGACAAGACTTGCTTACTCTCCAGCTTCGCTGCCAGCCTGAATCTGCATGGCCTCTGGGTCCCACTGGTAGATGCGCTTGTTGAAGAGGCTCATGTTGCACAGCAGCGAGGGAGCCGCAGCGCGGTAGCCATAAACCACATCCTCATAGACCGGCGTGCCGTTGCGGATCGAGTCGAAGAAGTAGGTGAAGTGATCCAGGCGGCTGTCGTAGCCACGCGGCACTCCAAACTCACTTGTCTCCGTCGTCTGGGCGGGGTCTGGCACCGGGTGTTGCTCCTTATAGGCCGCCATAAAAGCTTGCTGCTGCGACTCCGAGAAGGTGCGGACCGAGTTATAACCCCGGAACACCGCCTCGTCCGGCGGGCGGCGGCGCGGTGTCTTCGAGAGAGTCAGGCTGCCACCCTCTACGGTGATAACGCCTTCGTCGCCGATAAAGCGGAAGACCTGCCCACCGCCGCTCCCGTCGGCAAAGTTGCACTGGAGCGAGAGGCTGAACGGGCCGTGGTTCTCAGTCTCAGGATAATCGAACAGGCCGAGCGTAACGTCGGGCATGTCGCGGCCATCCTTCCAGAAGCGCAGCCCGCCCATCGCCACCACCGACGTTGGACCGTGTGAGCCGAGGACGTGGTGGATGCCAGTAAAAAGGTGTACGTAGAGATCGCCCGCCACGCCCGTGCCGTAATCCCGGTAGCCACGCCACTGGAAGAAGCGCTTGGCATCGAAGGCTCGCTTGGGGGCATCGCCCTGGAACGCCTCCCAGTCAATCGTGTCGGTCGAGGCATCGGTGGGGATCGAGTATTGCCAGGCTCCGATAGCCGAGTTGCGGTTCATCGACGCCTCGACCATGTTGACCTGCCCGATGGCTCCGGCCCGGTACAACTCGCGGGCTTTCTCGTAGAGGATCGAGCTGGCAAACTGGCTGCCTACCTGAAGCACCTGCCCGGTGCGCCGCTGGGCCTCGATCATCGTAGGGCCTTCCTCAATGTCGTGCACCATCGGCTTTTCGCAGTAGACCGCCTTGCCCGCCTCCATCGCCTCAATGGCGATCTGGGCGTGCCAGTGATCAGGCGTACAGACCAGCACCGCATCGACATCAGGACGCGCAAGGATCTCGCGGTAATCCCGCGAAGTGGCTACCTGATTGCCATAGACCTCCTTCACCCGTGTGAGCCGCCCGTCGTAGCAGTCGGCGGCGGCCACGAGTTCGGTGCCAGGCACACGCAGTGCCGTATCCGTATCGATAAACCCGATGATGCCCATGCCGATGGTGGCGATGCGCAGCGTGTCTGACGGGGCGACGAGCTTAGGCGCGCGGCTTCGCAACACCTCGGCTTTGCTCCCCCCGAGCACGAAGGGTGCAACACCGGCTGCTGCTGTAGATGCAGCCGCCAGCTTGATAAAGGCCCGGCGCGATGATTTCTTGCTAGCCATAGCAGTACAGGTTTAAACGGGTGGACAAAGGGCGATATACCCCGTAACGGTGTGGCGAAACGAAGGGACGAACGGCTGCTACACACCCCGACCCCACCCGCACGCCCCCTCCTCACTCTACCTTACATGGCCTGGAGCCTACGCACCCGAATGTTGCGGTACCAGACCGGGTTGCCGTGGTCTTGCAAGCAGATGTGGCCCGACTCCTTCATGCCGTAGTCCGGCATATCGACCCACTTACTCTCGGCGATGCGGGCCTTCCAGTCGTCGCTCCACAGCTCATACTCAACGATCTTGGTGCCGTTAAGCCAATGCTCGATATGCGGGCCGTGGGCCACGATACGCACTTGGTTCCACTCGCCGACGGGCTTGACGACGTTCTCAGACGGCGCGTGCATGTCGTAGTTCGAGCCCGACATCGTCTTGCGGGTGATCTCGCCTTCAAACGCAGCATCGTCGAGCACCTGCATCTCGGGGCCTGTGCGCCAGGGAGCGTCGTGGTCTTCGGTAGCGCGGTAGATGATGCCGCTGTTACCGCCTTCCGAGATCTTCCACTCCAACTCAAGCTCAAAGTCGCCATACATCTCGCGGGTGACGATGTCGCCGCCCTCGCCTTCACCGGCAAAGTGGAGTTCGCCTGCCTCCGTGATGGACCATCCTCCAGGCACGGTGTCGCGCTGGTAGCCGCGCCAAAGGTCGGTATTAGAGCCATCGAAGAGCGTTTGCCAGGCTCCTTCGTCCGTGCTTGCCATCTCGGTGTTGGCCTCCGCCTCGTCGGTGTCGGTGTCCATGGCCGTATCGGCGTTTTGCTGACAAGCCATGCCGAAGACAACAAGCAGGGCCACCATCATCAGGGGCAAGGAACGGCGGATGATCGGGTTACGCATGGGGTTACCTCCGTATCGTGTCCACGCCCGGCGGCGTGGGGTGGTCTAGGGTCGTGGCGAGGGTCGGGTCAGGCGGCGGGCTCCAGGTCTACGGCTCCAGCCCCGGCTCCGGCGGGGGCGTCGGGCGTATCGTCGTCTTTGAAGAGCGCGAAGAAGAACACCGCAAAGATTAGTGTGGCCCCGGCAAACAAGGCCCAGAACAACTGCCAGTCTTCGAGGGCCAGCGTGCCGTTGGACCCGTAGGTATTGACGAGCGCGCCAGAGATCTGGGTGCCCAGGAAGAAGCCCACACCCTGGGTCAGCAGCACCAGCAGTCCTTGCACCTGCCCGCGAATCTCAGGCGAGGTCTTCTTGTCGATGTAGATCTGCCCGGTGACGAAGAAGAAGTCGTAGCAGATCCCATGGATCAGGATGCCGATCATGATCACCCAGAAGGTACCCGACAGGGCCGCGCTAGCGAAGAGGGTAAACCGTGCCACCCAGGCCAGCATCCCCAGCATCAGCATCCACTTGACCCCCAGCCGGGCGAAGAAGAATGGGATCATCAGCATGAAGATGATCTCAGACAACTGCCCGAACGACATCTCGAAGCTTGGGTTGGCGAAGTGGCTCAGGCTTAGCTCGGTGTTGAGCGACTGGAAGTAGACCGGCGCGAAAGGGAAGTATGTGCCGAAGGCGATGAAGATGAGCATCGCCGCCGCCAGGAAGACAACGAACGAGCGGGTCTTGAGCGCCTGCAAGGCATCGACACCCAGGATCTGCTTCCAGGAGGTCTTTTGCCCTGCCGAGGGCGGCGGAGTAAGGGGCAGGGTAAAGCTATAGAGCCCCAGGAAGAGCGCCGCGCCACCACCAATATAGAGCGGCGTCGGGGTAGAGTCGGCTTGCAGCACATAGCCGATAAACAGACCGATGACGGCCCAGCCGAGTGTTCCGAAGACCCGGACCACCGGAAACTCCTTTTCCTGGTTGGTCATGTGGTGGAAAGCCAGCGACGCTGTCAGGCTCAGCGTGGGGAAATAGCAGAGCGCGTGGACGAACAGCAGCGGCAAGAACAGGTTCGACCCGGCAAAGCTAGGCATGGCACACATGGCGATACCCGCGACCAAGCACAACACTCCCAGTACTTTCTCTGAGTCGAAGAACCGGTCGGCCACCATCCCCAGGAAGAACGGCGCGATGATGGCACAGATCGGCCCCAGGGCATAGGCGGTCGAGATCGAGCCGCCCATATCGATGGTCTGCATATAGTTGCCGAGGGTCGGTGCCCAGGAGCCCCAGATCAGATATTGCACAAACATCATCAGGCTCAGGCGAGCGGTTAGCCCTACATTCATAGTCCTCAGGAGTCAGTGGTGGGAGATGGCGAGGAGGATACAGCGCAGGCGCACACCGCGCCGTACGGTACCGGATCGGCAATCGCAAAATATCCCTAGAAATCCGCCCAAGCGCAAGCAGCCGCCGCGATTCCCCCTGGTTCTTTGGGGCTGAGACCGATTCCATTCTGCGGGAAGGGCGATGGGGGTTGAGGAGCGTGTCGGGAGCCTGCTTCCCTCCTAGCCTATCGCTGTTGCTTGCTGGGCTCGTTGTAGGGTTCTATGGAGGTGAGGACGCGGGGAGGTATACGCCTGTTTCTCTGGTCTATGGCTTACCCCCTATGTACCTCTTCAAAACATGGAGGCTACTGGCTACGCGGCCTTCCATGGTCATCCTGAACCGACGGCGAAGAAATCGAAGATTACCACAGGAATCTCTGGGGCAAGTCGAGCACGCCCTGGGGCAGTGAGCCAGCGTCGCCGTGCTGCTAGGGATGACGGGAAGCAAACGGCTTAACGTGGTCGGCTTACCACCTTTTTTCCGTTCTTTGGCTTGATCCAAAGAACCAAAGATCAAGACTGGACCCGCTG
>WUAR02453316.1:0-10306 GCA_015164055.2 Chrysaora achlyos
CAACTGATATTAATTGGCTAATTATATCTTTGACTACACTAACTGATATATTGATTGGTTTCAACTGATATTAATTGGCTAATTATATCTTTGACTACACTAACTGTTATGTTGATTGGTTTCAACTGATATTAATTGACTAATTACATCTTTGACTACACTTACTGTTATAGTGATTTGTTTCAACTATCACTAATTGACTAACTATAGCTTCCACTACACTAACTGATATATTGATTGGTTTCAACTGATATTAATTGGCTAATTATATCTTTGACTACACTAACTGATATATTGATTGGTTTCAACTGATATTAATTGACTAATTACATCTTTGACTACACTTACTGTTATAGTGATTTGTTTCAACTATCACTAATTGACTAATTATATCTTCCACTACACTAACTGATATATTGATTGGTTTCAACTGATATTAATTTGCTAATTATATCTTTGACTACACTAACTGATATATTGATTGGTTTCAGTTGATATTAATTGCCTAATTATAGCTTCAACTACACTAACTGTTATAAAGATCTGTTTCAGCTGATATTAATTGAACGATTATAGCTTTGGCTACACTAACTGTTATAATGATTTGTTTCAGTTGATATTAATTGACTAATTTTATCTTTGACTACATTAACTGTTATAATGATTGGTTTCAGCTGCTCTATAATGTACAAGAAAGAGAAGACAAACTGGAATCCCTTCGAGAGGAGCATGGCTACGAACTTCAAAAATTGGAAGAAAAGCTGTAAGTCCTAGTAAAAAGATTGCTTCATTCTTATTTCAAATAAACGAGCTAATGCCTTATATTCTACATTGACCAACCCTAAACCACAATGTCATTTTGCATTGCCAGGTTGGTTAAGGAGTCATATCTTATTGTTTAACTTGAAGTTCACTTGCGGAAAAATTATTGTTATTATTCCATTTTGTTAGGAAGTGGAAAGTGCAATAATTTTGTCGACAGTGTGTTTTTACTGAAAATTTGCGAATTTACATCTTTGTTTTTTTACATTATTTCTGGTAACTTACAGCGAAAGCTTCAAGGAAGATCTGAAAGAAAGTCAAGACCAAGCTGAGCGATACAAAATGAAAATGGCAAAGCAAAACTCTGTACGTTTCCTGCAGTGCATCTTCTATAATGATGTTCATTTCTCCTAAACTCATTTCTCCTATCTCTCCTATTTCTCCTATACAATATACATATGACAAGCTCGTATTTCTCCAACACACAAATTCACATTTTTGCGTGAGTCGTTGACATTGCACCCAGTGAAGTAGTCCTTTCAAATAGAATTATAAAAATTACGCCATATCTGAATGGGCACGAGGATCACCTCTCAAAATGATTCCTCCTCTAACGCTCTTCGCTCTTTCCACCCAAAATCGAAAAATTAGCTAGGTTTTTATTGGTAAATCACATAATCACATGGCAAAATTTTATTTATTTCAAATCAAATCATTTGTTGTTGTCAGAGCTGATTCAATAACACTCCTACGGGATTTTTAAGTCTTTAAAAGCGATTCTGTTTCACGTGCTATAAAAATGGTGCCTTGTATGAAGCATTACATTATCCGTATTATTATTAAAACAAAATATCAACTGTTTCCTTACTTGCTTCTCTCAACCCCTCCACATATACTCCAATTTAATATTTTTAACGATTGCAAGTTAGTAAAACTATTATTCCTTTCGTTGATTATCTAAACCTTTATACTGTCCAGCGAAATACAGAAATTTGATCTTCCATATTTTTTTTGACTTCATTCTTATCTTTCAGGAAATCCTCATCCTTAATGACCAAAAAGCTCGAAGTGAGGAGCTGTGTAAAAAACTGGGCGAAAAACTAAAAGACTTAACCCAAGATTACTGCAAAAGGCTAGAAACATATATAATGGATTTAAAGGTGATAATTTTTGTGGATTTCTTAGTCTAGAATTTTCATACTGAATTTGAAACGTTTTATGAAACTATTTGAAAAGAATAAAAGAGCGACGTGTAAAAAGTGGTGACGTTTAAGAATTTCAAATTGATCTTAGAATTGTAGAATGCAACGAATTAAGAATCTGTGAACGTTTCATGAAAAGTAGATTTTCATATAATCTCCAAATTTTATCAGTCCTATCATTCAGTATCTTAGAACAAGATTCAAACTTCTTTAAACTGACTTATTTACTCAGACTCTGGAAATTTGTCATGTTTCGATTTAAGCACTGGATTTTTCTTACTTGTAAGGCTAATTTCAGTATTCATAGTCAACTATTCATTAAATTTGAAATACATTTTCTAGTTGATAGATGTTTTTGATAATATGCTAACATAATACATAATGAACAAAGTTTTAAAATAAATATATGAGGCAAAATTTGCCAAAGACAAGGAATTATTTAATTGTGTTTCCAATAAAACGTAGCCGAGCAAGACCTAACAATTTGACATGAAAGCTTCGTACGTTTTCAGTTCTGAGTACTGGCGTTTCTTAAGTTGTCTCAAACATATATAATTATATTAAACCATTAGTACATTATATATATATATATAGCTACGCATGTTGCATGTATAAAATGAGTACATATATAGATGAATATAGATTCTTATAAAACACAGAAGCGTATAAACGTTTCGACTCTCGGCTTCATCAGTATTAGCTTTACAAATAAAATGGAACTTACTTATTTACCTATATCATAATGGGCTTACAAAAAAGCAATAACCTAAAGCGGACCTGTCTAATAGAATGGTTTTACGTTATGTGTTAAATATAGATGAATATATAGATATATTCACCTTATTATGTAGTCCTTGTGTTTGGTGGATTTTTAGGATTTTATCTGGAGTCAAGATGGGCAATTGCTGGACAAATCAACAAGTGAAAAAATCGAACAAGTTGACCAAATGATAGAAGGCTTAAAGAAAGCCTATAGTACGGATACAGACATACTAAACAACAGAATCAAAAGGATTGCATCATTTTCTAAAGATATCTTACAAAGATATGAAAAGCTTCTCACTGCATATAAGTAGGTAGCTTTTATTTGTTAATGTTTTACTGTTGTTGCCTGACCTGCCCTTTCCTGTTTGCCATTTATTTGAATTTACATAGAAAACCTAATAATTTGGAAAAAAGTTTATTTAGACTTTTCATGGAAAATCTAAGCATCCGATAGATATTTTCTTTTCATATCTTCTTGTTCGTATTTGATATATATTTATTTTTAGGCTTTAATTAATTCATGTTATACCAATCACTTATCTCTGTAGTAAATAAAGGAATAGTATTATTAATCCTCATCATCAAATTTTGTATTTCATTCAACAATGCGTTTGTTAACATTTTTAAATATCCAATTAACGTGCAACATTTATCACAACGTGATAAAACCCATGTAGCTTGATTACCTGATGTCAAAACGTAGACAAAATCACAGCTACGTCAAATACAAAGTTTCTTGTTTTCCTGTGTTCTTTTATGGAATGGTTGGAAACGCATGGTTCTAAAGTTACACTTTAGTTCCAGTCTGAGTAAGCTTGTGTTACATTTTATATATTGAATTGGATTAAGGTGGTGGCTGCTAATAATGAAACTAGGACTCTTGTAATGAGTTTTCAAGTCGAGATTGGAAAGCCCTAATGAGCCTGAAAACGAGGAAGCCACGTCATACCAAGTAGCATTGAGAAGGGTTGGGAATATACACGAGTGCTACATGTAACTTTTTACTAAAACCTCCGCGAATTGTGAATGTAATTGTGAATCAGATCTTTTATAGCAAGCCCAGTGTTGAAATTATAACGCTGCAATCATTAATTATTTATTTTTTAGATTGGTTTTGTGGAAAACTGGAGTTGGAAGCAATGGCGAGAAAGAAATAGAAAGTGATTTTGAAATGCCGTTACCACCAATTGAGGAAATTCAAATGGAACAGGTGAATAACATTATTTTACTCTATTTTGATGATATACTTTTAGCAGGGCCGGAAATTTTTCGTTATGTGTGCATATCTGGTGAAATATAAAGAAAAACGCGGACTTGCTGTGACAATGATTTCATCCCGGTATGTATATCTGGTTTTATTCTTGCTTATTTTAATTTAGACTGAATACGTTGCTTCATATAGACAGGTCTGTACATTCTCGAAGGCTACATGACTAAGGTTTGCTCCAACACTCAACGTTGCTTAACGTTATATGGATGTCAGCCCTAAAAGTTGCTTAAGTATAAAAACATTTCTAACTTTTTAGGGAAAAAATACCTTGACGTTTCATGTAGTTTGCTGAGAGTCAATCCTGAATAATGCGATAATGCGAGAAGGGAATTGCTTTTCACAAAAACCAACCTTGATAAGTTGGGTTGAAATCAAAAGATTCATAATATAACATTTTTCTTAAATGTCAACATAGAGTAACAGAAACATATTTCTAAATAACCGTAAATAAAAAATCAATAAACATTTTAGCATTTAGATGTCTTTTTGCAGGCCGGGTAATTAATGTTTGAATTTTTGTGGTTGCTTAGGTTAGCACAGTCCAGCCCCAAAAGTTGCTTATCAATTTGGCTGTCCAGCCCTAGTTGCTTTTTGACTGGTTGCTAATAAAAATAGAGTGTAATGCTATTGACATTTTAGATGAAAGAGAAATCAGAAATGCAAACACGCCTTTATCTAGCTGAGCAACAAAATAAAGAGCTTCAGGGAAAGGTAAGAATTCTTTCGAGGCTTGGATGTTTTTTTGGTGACTTAGAAGTGTGTGATTCATCTCTTTGGTTTTATGACAGTGTACCATAACTTAATGCTTTACTTTAATCCAGGTCGAGAAGTTGAAAAACTCATCAAAGCAATACACCTCAAGCAGTTACAAAGAGTAAGTTCAACTTTCCCAATGCTATATAATCAGCTGTTTAATTCCATTTCAAGAACATAGACAAAAATAGCAAGAACAAGATTTATCCTGACGTTTCGGGCTTCGGCCTTCGTCAGATCTCTAGTCAAATATCGAATCATATATTCAGTTTATCTTGTTACCCCCATAGTCATATTGTTCTCTAATGGTCCCTAATCATTTAAAAGGATAGCTTATAGGAGTATAGGAGGAAACTAGTCACATTCTTCTGCTATTTCTTATAAAGTGTGTTATATTATACTTTTTTATTAGTGCATTATAGTGTGTTTATTCTATATTTCTTATAAATTGTATTTTCATGTTCTTCTGGTATATATTCTTAACTTGCAGATATATTTTACGTGTCTAACGCATTAACCTATACCTTGCACATACCTAACTACCCATAGTGTTGGGGTAGCCTGCCCCCTGCCTATGTCTGTCCTTATTTAGTATTCTTATTTACTAGTAAAGTCGCCAAATAAAAAGTCGCTCTTTGTGGCAAAAATATCACGCGATGGCAAATTTATATGCCAAATAACAGCAATCAAACCTTGTTATTCTCATATTCAACTGCATTCTGAAGACTCTCCATCACAGTGTTTAAGTATTGAATACCAGACCTTCAGACCTTCAATGTTTCCTAAATGCGCTTGTAAAGCTTGGTTTCCACTATGAGTTAACATGAGTTAATTGTGATATAATATGAATATTAACTCATGGGTTATTTTCGAATTACATTGAGATTACTTGAGATAGCACGGGATAGCGTGAACAAACCATAACCATTTTTTTTTTAATTTTTAACCCATCACAGCAGGACAATTTTCACCGAATTAACTCATGTTAACTCATAGTGGAAACCAAGCCTAAGTGATTGTATGTCATGTTTTATGCGTTGCGCTTTAAGTTGTTGCTTAGTTTGTATTTCTTAAGTGACGCATCTCATTTTGTTTTAGGAGAGGCGACGGAGAGGAGAATTTGACGTTAAGAGGACTGAGAAAGGAGATGAGGGATTTCACAGTGAACGTTCAAGTAAGTAATGATAAATCTCCGCTTACCAACAACCGGCGAATATAAGTCATAATTAGAGTTGCTTTATGTTTCTGCGTTCAATAAACAGCCTCATGGTTACTGTTCAAGTAAGTAATGATAAATCTTCGCTCACCAACACCCGGCAAATATAAGTCATCATTAGATATGCTTTATGTTTCTGCGTTCAATAAACAGCCTCATGGCTACTGTTCAAGTAAGTAATGATAAATCTCCGCTCACCAACACCCGGCGAGTATAAGTCATAATTAGAGTTGCTTTATGTTTCTGCGTTCAATAAACAGCCTCATGGCTACTGTTCAAGTAAGTAATGATAACTATCTGCTTACCAACACCCGGAATTAGAGTTGCTTTATGTTTCTGCGTGCAAGAATTGGACCATGACAAACAACCAATGAAAAGTGAATACAGTCGTTCAAGGCTTACAGACGACTTTTGGGGTCACTTGGAGGGGCAGAAGAACAAATGTGTGTGTGAAAGAGAGGATAGACGAAGCGATGGGAAAAGGAATGGATAGCATTATGTCGGTGGTAAAAAAGAGAAAGATTAGATACTATTACCACAAAGTAAAGAAGGGAGTAACGGTGGTGAATTTGATATTGGAAGGAAAGCTGGATGGAGAAAGTGAGAGGAAAACCGGTGAGAGAATGGGCAGATTATTTGAAGAGTTGAACAAGAAGAGAGGTGGCAGATTTGAAAAAGAATGGCGGCTGACCGAGGTTTATGGAGACGAGATTTGCATGGATGGGGCCACGGCAAAAGCTATGGCTGAACCTGATTCTATATATATATATATATATATATATGTTTCTGAACGCTTTAGGGGGTGCTAAACCTAAGTGCGACTTTGCCGTGATTATTGTTAGCTGTGAATGCCAGATTTTATCATAGTATTTTGAGTGAGACATGTTGTTGCAACCACACCCAGCAGTTTGCTTCGAATGCCATTGTTCTAAGTGGCAATAACGGAGGTCTGTCAGTTGTTGCATCAAGAAATAAAATTGAAGAAGGTTTTAGAGAGGATTTTACTCATCTGTTATTTGGCTTATTGAAAAGGAGGGGATTTAGAAATGTTTTTTTTAACCTTTTAGGTTGAATTAGAACGCGAAAGAGCAGAATTGATAACAAAATTAACCGTAGCCGAAGAGCAGTTGGCCGAGTATGAGCAAAACATTGATACTTTTACAAGAAGGTAAGCATTATGTATAGACAAGAAGTAACAAACAGTTAGTTAGTGCGCGAACTCCGTTAGAACCACAAATATCGAAAAAAGTTAGGACAGAAAAGTTGCATTTTGAGTTGAAACGTGAAAAGGCGAAATAAGAAGTGGTGATTTCATTGGTTTCAATGTGGTGCATTTAGTTTTCAATCTGTCGCATTGTAGTTAGAGAAGAGATGTTTGAAAAAAGCATTTGAAAACACAATACATGGTGTCCAATAAGAGGCGGAAGACTATAAAGAATAGAGAAGATTAAGTTTTGTTATATCATGCAAATTCCTGACGCAAACCTTTTGACCAGTGGAAAATAACAATTAATAACAATAAAATGTGCGTGAACCGGGAAGGAAGCTTGGGTGCTTCCTAATAGTAAACTCTCGCTTCGCTCATGCAATTAGATGTAATCATTGACTATGATGTAATGTACCTGTTTTATTGTTAGTTTTCCAATAGTGGCAAAGAATAGTAACTAATAGTTATCTTGCTCTAACCTTTTTTCCAATTTTTGAGAAATAAAACGGTAGAATAATCCTTACTGCTTTAGATAATAAATACTTATAGAGTGAAGTAATATAGTTATCAAGTTAAAATGAATAAATATGAAGTGAAGAGAACTGCAGACATGATGCTGCTTACATGAAAGTACAACAATTTCAACGACTTACCATTTGAAATCCTTTCAGGTGATTGTTGAAATCCCGTGCAAAAAGAAACGAGTTAAGTGCAACAGCAACACATCCAGTTATTCTGTTTTTAATTCAGTGGCAAGTGACTCAATATGCAAACAATCAACGTTTTAGTCCATCTCACTTGCTGGAGTTAAATGCTCCACTTCAGCTCCATGGTGGCAGTTAGCTATTGCAATAAAGAAGTAAATCCCTATCTTGAAATAGTGAATCCAATCTCTATCTAGATTATTCAGTCTTTGTCATTCACTTGAAGTTTTTGGCAAATTACGGCAAATTAAGACAAACAACTGTTTGACTATGTTAAGACCTGTCCATGTTCATATGCACAATTTTTCAGCAGTACTCACACGTGGCGTTTTCAAAATGCTTGTAGGCCGTTTAACCTCAAGAGACAAGATTCATGATTAACTAACTCGCGCTGCTAACTTGATGCATAATTAAACGCCTCTGACGATTCCCAAGAGATAATTTATTAGAAATCAGAACAATACTAGATGAATAAATTTGAATAGAATGATACAGTGAGAAACTTTAAGTTTCATAGTTAACAAATGATAACCATGCATCGGATGCATTCAACAAACCGTGAATGAATTATTTTGTTTCAAAGACAACGGAAGCAGCTATTTACTTTTCCTTCCACCAACATTTTTGGCTCTCATAAACAGGCAAATTTTGTATTTCATTCATCAATTCGTTTGTTTCCATTTTTCAACGTGCAGCTTTTACGACCTCGTGATAAAACCCATGTAGCTTGATTGGCTGATGGAGAAATGATTGTCTGGACGACTTTGTTTCACTCCCTTGAGAGCAAAATTTTATCAAGTTCATTGTTTAAATCCAAATTCTATTGTTTCATTTGTCGTACTCCCATTTGAACTCTTCCTAGGTCTAAAATTTAACCACTGGAAGATAAACATTCTTTCTGTACGTAGGAAAAACTATGCATTCTGAAACATTGTTTATCAAGGGATATAGTTGTAACAAACTGTTAAGGTTTCATTAGCAAGCCTATAAATATGCTCTTTTTAGCTATAAGTGCAAGCGAAAAGGTATTTAACCAGAACAATATTAAAACAGACACAGATCCAATAGCTCACAACTAAATACAGTAAAAACCCGCATAGAAGAACCACCTTTTATAAGAACCTTAGGACTAAGAATTCCTTAGAGTTTTTTTAATCATTTATAAGTTCATTAAAAACTATGAGCAAAGATATAAGACGTTGTTGGAGTTCAACAGGAAGTAATTTATGGGCCTTGTGAGTAGACTAAGCACTTTTTGCTGAATTAGTGTTCAATTTTAGACTCCAGGATTAAGAACCTTTGCTAGGCTAAGCTTGAAAAATGGAGGTTCTTTTATGCGGGTTTTAACTGTACAAAGCGCCCTGGGCCTATTATTAATTGAAATTTGTTATTAAATACGGTTTATATATCTTTCTTCTGCTAGATATCAACACGAGATTATGCACTTGAGGAAATTGTTATCTGAGTCTGGAAGACTCCACAGTGCTGATGCTGCAATGGGACTTGAAGGGCATGCCACCAGGGCATTACCACCACTGCAAGGTGCAAGAAGATACTCAGAGAGGCCGAGACAAATTAGATATTAATGTCAATAGAGTATGCTTCGACCAATATCTATAAATCCAAATCCTGTGAAAATTTTTGCTGATGATTTTGCGCTATCTTTTTGTGAACATGTAGTGCAAAGGAAGACTTTTCTTAAAAGATATGCTGCACTTGACTAGATACGCCTGGTTTTAATATAGCTGTTTTCTACTATCTTTCAACTGCCATCGGGCCTTGTAGCCGTAAAGAACGAGAAAAGTACAAGATATGCGGTACTTGGAATGATAAAACTTTCCCATATCATTACGGTACCGCAGCCAGAGAGGTGGCATCCATTTGAGTTAAAATGGCTGTGGCTTTACGGCTTCTTACGGCCATATGGAAACCAGGCATTTACGATAAAATAGTTTCACACTTTAAACTTTTTAGTTCACTCTTTTCTTCCCGTTGAAAACAGTTTCGTATTAAATATGTTGTTCATCAAATTGAAAATCTTTGATTTTAGAAAGTTCCTTTTACAGTTTTAATAATTGCAAGGTTTTTGTAAATTTAATTGTATAAATGATGACCATGTGTAAATATGTTTAAATTCTATTTTATTTTATTTAGCCGTTTTTTAATAATTTAATAAAGCTAGAAAAAGCAGAGCAACATTGGCAAACTTTGGTTTTAATCCCATCTGTGACTTTAGCCAATCTTCTCAAAATAAATGAACAGGTATTCTCACATGTTTTCCAAAACAGAATTACTCCGAAAAGTGATTTATTTTCTTAAGCCCTGGCCAAACGACTAAACATTTCACTAAACATTTCACTAAACATTTCACTAAACATTTCACCAAACATTTCACTAAACATTTCACTGAACATTTCACTAAATATT
>WUAR02454427.1:0-14030 GCA_015164055.2 Chrysaora achlyos
AGCAAGGAAAACTGGCGTCTACAGCATTCTAACAATTTTTTGAGTGATGGCTGGCCGCGTGAAGGAATAAATTGATGCCGATACAACAGGAAATTCTATGAAGTCCCAGACTAAAGAATTACACAAAAAAGGGTCTAGGACAAAGCCTCATACCAGGTTAGAAATTTAGAAGCTCAAGATGATTAAAAGGCAACCATGAACCAAATCTAAGCTAATTGCTAATCAAGCGCTTGATTCTGAAGAAATAATAAAATTATTACTCAAGCCACAAGGTCGGTTACTTGAAGCAAGTTCCAGTTATGATGTTATAAACTTTTTCCTATAAATCTTCCTTACTGTTTTCTTTCCTTTACTGAGGAACGAAAAAAGATATGTAAGTTTTATCAACATCACCCTTCCTTGCTATCAAAGCTCTTTCTATTCATACAAACTGCCAGAAAGGTATAGGCCCAATTTTATAATTTCACAAGTCAAGCAATGCATCTTTTCCTTCATAATTAGCTAAAACAGTCAGAACACACGAAAAATAGTCTTCCAATTAGCGAAATTTGCAAAACAGAAGAATATTTTCAGCAGAATATAAATATAAATCATTGAATAAATAGGTACAAAATAATTTAACTCAATCAAACTTGATTACAGATAAAATATGTACAACAAACTGCAGCGGACCTTGCCAAGCGGGTAGCAAATAGATAAATTTCTGTGCAAAGTGAGAAAAGGCATGGAATCATAATTCTATTCTCACGAAAATGTTGTGCGAAGGTTTATCTCTGAACAATAATAAAACTAGAGAAATTTGTCGTTATTAGGGGCCGTTCACGAATCAGTTGTTCTTTATTTGAGGCAATAATAGGCTTAGGTTTTGTAGATGCTGTATTAAAATCAATTTTAATTTTCAATTTTACGATAATGAGGTGCTACAAGTACACTAGGAGCGTCGTCATAAAAGCTATACTTCTAGGTGGCCTAGCCGTTGCCATAACTTTTTTGCTAAACACAATTTCGACAGCAGATTGTGTGCCTCTCTTTTAGGCAAATTTGAATTTAGGAGTTTATTTTGACGATGAGAGATGACTGCAAAGACACCTTGCAGATATAACAAGTTATAATTCATTTTATAACTTCTTTCGATGCAAAAAGTTGTATTGGAATAACCCCTACCCTCAAAACGTGGAAATGATGTTGTTGGAGACGAAATGGATTTGTCCCCGGCCCCTCGAGAAGATCCTAAAAGCCGCTAAACAAAAAGCAGACAGTACTACAATGTGGGAAAGAAGGGGAAAATATATCTGGTCGATGATGAATAGATTTAATGGTCACAACAAGAAGCAGAGAGACTTGTAGGTTTGTAGGCTAATATTGAGTCAGTATTGGTCTAAAAGCTATAGCTTCAAACAGCTACGCAGCTAGCCTTATCATTCTGCCTCTGTTTCATCGGCCTGATTCAAGTGGCAACAGTGTAGCTTGGTAACAACATGGCTGCAAAGGACTCGTCTATCAAGACAAAAAGTGTTCGATAAAGCCTATTTTGAGATTTGAGAACTGTGGTAACGGCAGGTCGATAATAGGAGAACAAGACCGAAATGAATCAAAACACTGAACTACATGCCTAGGCAATCTCTTCGAACAATGACGGTGTGTTTTCGCAAATTAGAGCAGCTTGGAGAACTTCTTAGTTTCGATTCTGGCCCGTTTGGTTGGAGATTCTCTGATGCTGGAAGCCTGCCACAGGAGATTCGCTGTCACGGTTGCATGAGACTAGAAACACAAGAGACACCCGTTATTCATCAGCAATTTAGCTGTTTTATTTGGCTGCAGTCAAACCTCGCTGTACCAACACCCCCTAAAACAGCTATGCCACACTACACCCTATTTTCTTTGAACATAACCAGTAGATAAACGATGTTTCTATATATGATCATAAAACAGGAATCAATTCGTCCTGACCTGCAGATGCCTGACGATAAGCGAAGATACCTGAAGCTGATCCCACGCCAAATGCCCCGGACCGTTTATAGATTACTCTTGTAGGTGTAGATCGATAAAGATCACAATTCAACATGTGGAATGCTCTTTGCCGGGCTTGGACAAAAAAATCTATCAATATATCTATATTTAGTACAACCCAGGCATCAGTGGGTAGAGCGGAATATGGAAGTTTTATAAAAATTCCATAAAAACCATTCTCAGGGATACCAACCCTGGTGGTATTGAGTGGGAGTTGGCACTGGTATGGAAAAATGATTTGATGAAAAATGATAATTCCATGAAAATTTTAACCACCGTTTTTCAACAATTGGACTTATTCCCACTCACCAATTTTGCTCGGATTTTTCTTGGCAATTCTTCGTCTTCTCTATATAAGTCGTTTCTCTTTAAAAATAGAGATGATCCATCTTCGAAGATCACCTTCAAAGAGGAAATAAAGTTTCAATCATAACACCAAAAATAGCACAAGTTTGCAAGTCGTGCAAAGATAATATCATGGCAATATGATCGAGTCTTGTTGTTGAGACTTATAACATAAAATTCACCGGAATCTAGTTGTTGGGGAAAGCAGACAAGAAATACCACTAGTTTCAAATGTCTAAAAACATTCAAAATAAAGCGATCATATCGAACTCCGTAAGGCCACATTCTACACGCGTTTTCATTCTACTTATATGAATGTACTGCTGTCAGGTCCTATAAATGATCCATATTAAAGTTATGAAATTTCAAAAGACGCAACGTGGACAGGAGAACAAGAGGAAAGCAGCAAAAGGGCAAATTTTTCAAAGCATCAGCGAAGATGGGACCAAGGTTACAAACCAAAGAACAATAATCACCTCATATCTCTGTATAACTTCGTGGCTCTTAATCACCGAAGGATACACTACACCATCGGTCCAAAGAACATCTACTTTATCATCGTTTGAGTAGAGCATGCCAGGCTGATAATTCTAGAGCAAGATGGATAAATCATTTTCATATTTATAAGTGACTATTTTTTACCAAAAGCAATAAGTCAAAATCTTCAATAAAAAACCCCCTCGAAATTCCAAAGGTCAGAAAATCCAATAATGGCATCAGATCTTTCCGTTTTCAAGGGCCAAAAATCTGGAATTCACTTCTAGATGACATCAAATAAGCCCAATATACCAACAAATCAAAAAATTTGATCAAAACATGGTTCTTCTCTAATAAACGCGGCATGTTCTCTTCGTATCAAATGATTTGTCTCATGCAATCTTTGAAGTTGCTTTATGTTAGCTTGAATAAGTTTAAATCACTAATGTCAATGCTAACATTAAATGAATTATACAGTACAACAAAAAAGACTAAGAATAACAGAGCGCAGGCCTTCCCTCCTTAGCCTATTCAATGGCTTTGAATTTGTGGTGGAAACCAGGGCTATAGCTCATTCGAATTAGTGTATATCAATATTGTTAATACTAACATTAAATAAATCATACACCGCAATTTACTGGAAAGGGCCACGAGAGCTGATACATCATAAACAAAGATCATAAACTATAATAAAAATTCATTCAAATAAAAACAAATAGAAGACAGGAACACTGCAACACAACCAAAATGACAGCAATATGAAAAATTAATATCATGGCCAATATTTCATGCCGCTATGCAAGACTTATTCAGGATTTACAATACAAGAAATTTAACATGTTGCACGGACATCACAAAAACAGACAGTGTTGATGAGAATAAACATAATTCAATTCAATTTTCTTTGTAGAATACAAAACTTAAAAACAATACATACTTAATCAATATAAAAATAGCATTCTACACGACCCAAGAAAAGCAAAGCTTATCTAGTTTGGGCCGTTAACATAAGACTAATAATAAGGTTAAATACAATATTGAAAATGCTAATAAGAAGCAACAAGATGAAATAACAATAAAAAGTTAAAAGTGAGATAGTCAAGTGACTAATGTAATAAAGGATTTAATAGTTATTGATAATAGTTTGCTTTAATTTAGTGCTAAAGGTTTCGGAGTTAGAAATTGATTTTAATGACGAGGGAAATTTATTCCAGAGGCGAGCTCCCACATTTCGTAGCATACTGTCTCCCCACTTTTTATTGGTTTTGAATATTTTATAGTCATGTTTCTGTCTAGTTTCATAGTTGTGGGAATTTTTATTTGTTTGAAAGATAATCATCAGACTGTTGCCATTATGGAATAATTTAAAATTTTCATGTTTGTGCTGTTCGTTATATGGACGAAAGAAACGAAGGCATTTTATAAGAAAAGAAACTTCCATTTCAGGTCAACAAAGATGGAGAATAGAGGCATGCATATAATGAACACGATACAACAGTATGTCTAGAGTAACAGAAAAAAATGGAAATTTTGAAGACAGAAAGCAAACTTACCAAGATGTCTTCGGGAGGTAGATCGTGGCAAAACGAGCCGTCTTCAAATACTACGTAGTAATATAATATCTTATTTATTGAGTCCACGCGTCCCTTGTAGAATCTGAGGAAAAATGTTTCAGTAAGTTGCCACTTTCACGAAAGTCCACAAAAAATGTATTAAAGCAAAAGGATCTTAAGAGATTTTTGTTACACTAGAAAATAATGTTTGTTACATTATAAAATAATTTTGTTGTACTATATAAGAGTTAAAACGCCGAGGGAGAGAATACTTGACGTAGCTGTGTTGAAAGTAATTAAATGCGACCAAGATGGACATAAAAATTGAGAAACATTATAATTATATTACTTAGTTTTTATTTGCGTTGTAACCAGGTTCAGGTATCATATACCTACATACATCTACATGAATAATCAGCAACCTCAATGCTGATGGCTCGGCTGATGAAAGATTTACGACTGGCCATTGCATGAAAAACCATTAGATGACTATTGGCTCGAGTGTTGGTATTCACAGGGCAAAACGTTGCTCAGCTTTTCAAAGTATAGCTTATCTTCTAGTTGTGTCCTAATTATGATACAGATAGGCCTATTATGTTGCTAAAACTGTCCTAATATGCTGAAAAAGAGGAAAACAATTCTCATATCTTTAATTTTAGTCACTGATGGGCTTACCTTCCGTTCTTGTGTTTTGCAAAAACCAAATCGTTCTCTTGTATTTCAGCCAGCAGTCGTTTCTCTCCCTAAAGAGAGAATAACACAACACTATAGCAACAGTTCAGCATACAAGAATTCTGTGTATTCTTCTTTTAAAACAAATGTGAAGCGACAGCAAATATCAGTTTATCTAGAAATCGCATACAGCTATATTTCCAAAGAGACTTCTACGGACAAAGTAGAAACTTGCTCAAAAATTTGCAGGATGCTGTCATATTGCCCACATACTGTACTTAACTTCAATTAGGTAACATAAAAATCTAACTGTTCGTTATATCTAAAGAATAGGCAAAATCCATTAACCATTAAATAATGGATGGGTATGTATCTGCTTAGGGAGTCGATGGTATCACTGATAAAGCGAAAGCGAAAAGAAAGTTTTATTGTTAAATTTCTGAATCCTGGTATCTGAAGATACATGTCAACGTATAGTTCACTCTCTTCTACATCCAAAACGTAAAGTGCAGTTTATAGTCTTATTTCTAGCCAAAGGCTACCCGATTGACTTTACAGATTACCCCCTGGTCTGGATACATATAGCATGGTGCATCCACACACGGCGCTCATGACTTCAAACTAGCTACCCATTTACACTCCTGGGTAGAGAAAGACACAATTGTACTAACAACTCTCTTCAATCACAGATGGCATGACCGTGGCTCGAACTCACAACTCTCTGACTGTAAGTTCTAGCATGCAAGCAACTGCGCCACAGAGACCAACGTAAACTAATCTGTAACATCACCACTAATATCAACCGTATTATAATTTTGACATACCCTTAGAGATCTCGTTTTCACGTGCTGATGGCAGTAAAATTCCAGCGGCAAAGGCCAGTCACCAGAATACAAAGGGACGCCATTTTGAAAGCTGCATGTCACGTGGAAACTGTGCGCACATTTTCCTGCAACGCACTGGACACATGCGCCGTTGTTTTTCTCTTCATTCGATGACCTGTGACAGTACACACATTTCTAGGACGAATAAAGAGATCCAGCTAGAAAAATATAACGTGAATCTGTCTTGAAACGCCAAGAATTACACAGGGAAGCCTAACGCATTACAAGCTATTCCATTTATTACAAGTGATAGACATTAAACTTAGAAACCAGCTATTATGCTTGGGTACATAGCTGTTGAATATTCAATTCTTTCTCAGAGATAAGACTAAGATTGTACAGACCTTTGGAATGACAATTCATTACTTAATACACCATTACAACTTTAATTCTAAGTGCAGAGTTTTATGTCAAGATATTTTTCAGTGAGTTCTTAAAGTATCTACAAAAAGGTCTTTGCTACCCATGATTTACCACATTGAATCTGCATTGACACTAAGATACAGAGTAGAAATCCAATAGATTGTAAATATTTTGTCTATAAAATTTTATTTTTTTCGAAATTTGGGTAAAAAACATTTTTTATCGTAAATGGAAATATTCTAGGAACCTAGTTTCTAGGCTCAGAAACTAAATGCAGTTCTGCTTGGATTTATTGAAATTGAATAAAAGATAAAATAAATACAAAAGAACAGAAATCTGTAACTTACTAATTTTGAACGTGCAATATTCAAACTCGACAGGTCGATTAAAGATCTTCTTTTTGGGTCAGTGAATGAGACATCGAAGAAGGCGATAGCACAAACAATATGTGCCCATCTAAAATCAAAATAGTTATATTGAAACCTCGTGTATGTGTATCTTTAAAGTGGACCTACTACCTTTTCAAAGTCCACATTTATTGAAAGAGCTTTGACAGTAAGTAAGGATGACGATGACGATGACGTAAACTTTGATATCTTCAGTCATTTTTGAGCTATGGCTGTGTAAAGGAAATTATCGATGACGTCATAGCAGAGACCTGTTTAAAGGCACAGACCACGGTATGAGTAATAATTGTACCATATTTTCTGAATTGAACCCCGGATTAGCTTTAAATGTTGCTAATGGGTGCCTTCTGGCCATTGATGATCTATTTGAAAATTAAATTTCTAGGCTAGTGCCAGGCTTTGTCCCAGGCCCTCGTTTTGTTTAATATTTTTGTCTGTGACTTTAGAAAGGTCTCTGCTATGATGCCATACATTCCTTCCTTCAAACGGCCAAAACGTAAAAACGACAAAAAGAGCTGAATTTTTGTAAACGTCATCCTTACTTAGCTACTACCAAAGCTCTTTCCATAAATGTGAACTTCCAAAAAGTGATAGGTCCACTTTAAGCCTGGTTACCATATAGACGCAAGGATTGCCAGTGAAGCAAGAATGGCTGAAATAGTGATCCTTGCGTCTTAATGAGAACCGTTTTGTTTCAAGAATGGAAAGGCCCGTAAGGATCGCAGGTCGCAATTTTCAGCTATCCTTACTTCACTGAGGATCCTTGCATCTATATGGAAACCAGGCTTTATGCTGCAGACATTTCCAGGCAAGTCTACATGCAACCAGCGGTGTAGAAATGTCAAATAAAGTCAGAGGGTGCAAGTTAAAAGGGAGAATTTTCATGACCAAGATAGACAATTTTCACGGCCCCAATAACATCAATTTTTTTAAGAACGATAATGCCAGTAATGCAAGAAAATAGAGAAGTACAAGTTATCTTCAACAGATAAAATCTTATAAGACGTGGTTCAATGAAATTATTATTAAACACACTACCAACAAAAACATCGTATATATTTTAAGCCTCAAATCTCGAAATAGCTTATCACTGATATGGAAATGAAAATTGTGCTAAATCCTTAACACGGATCAATACAGAATTGTATTACGGGCTTCGTGGGTAGTCCACCAAAAAGATGAAGATGTATCATACACAGCAAGTCATATCGTGTGTATTTATATACTTGAACCCAAGAGGCCGCGATATCTTATCAACAAGATAATGTAGGATTTATTTCCGCGAATATTAGACATGCTGAGAGCTCACCTGCCACTTGTTGTGGGCTTCAAGGCTCCTCCCCGGAGGGCACAAATCTCGCAGCGCTGTAAGAAACCAGAAAGAATGATCAACTAAATCTCGAACCAGGGCATCAAAAATTGGGGGAACACGGGAGCGTCGTTGCAAGGAAAGTTTTGATAATCGAGCAGGAAATTTTAAAGAAACTGTTAGCTATATAGCTGTCAGCTAACCAGTGACCTGTACTTATGGTGTACAGTATGTCACCTGCTCGCGAACCTCTTAATTTTCATATTGTATCGTTTAAATACTTTCCCCTCCTGGAGGCAGACAGCATCACTCATCTGCTCCTCTTTTTACACCTCCTTTATTCTCGAACTATTTATTTCTTCTTTCCTTTCGCCCCTCTCTCCTTTTAATTAACTTTTATTCACATATTGTACTAGATCGGTTCCACTGTTAGGTTGTTGCTCCCATATGACCCCATTGTAATTTAGGCTTATAGGTAGGCCCAAAATTAGTGTAAAGTTTATTTCTGATGAAAAGAAAGCTTGAGTATACTGTATTTTCGAATTTCTCTAACTGTCAGCTATATAGATGACAAAGTATGAACTAGTATACATAAATGACAAAAATACAGTTTTATAAACGTTTTCTTGGCACTGTTTGTTGTCTACAGTGGTTCGGTGCTGTTTTTCCATCTGGCAGGAAATTTTTGTCCCAAATCTGCCGTTCCGAGGAAGTAAAAAATTCTTTATGCCACGTCTCCAACTCTTAAATATCCAGAAATAAACCTAAGGATAGCGTAAGTAACTGCATAAAAGAAACTTGATTTTCCAGGTTGACTTTGAAAGGTTCTTATATATTTGTAAATTTCTTCATTTTGTGGCTTCAAAGGGCCAAATTCGCCTTACTATTTGGGAGACACCAGGGATTTTGAGTGTGACCATATGAGTTGCTAACAAAGAAGCCAAGCTATACCATTTCATGATAAATGTTTACTCACAATTCCTTCTCTTCTTTCACGACTTTCGAAACTCATTCTGCAAGGATCACACATCCAGTTGACTTCGTTGATCGTACCCTCGTCGATTCCATAACAGCCTAGAATTAAACAAAACGAGATTGCATTAACTACATACAATTGAAGCATACTTTGCCCTAACAAACAAATTGCCAGTTGGAAAAAGTCTTCAACCAAGCCGTACTCTGTAATCTATCGTGACGTCACTGGGGGCATGTTTTGGTCGCGTCTTGCGCAGCAAAAAAACTACAAAAAGACCACTTTGGGGGCTGAGCAAATAGCTAATTCTTAACCAAATAACTTAGATATTTGGAATCAGCGTAAATCTCTACACCAGAAAACGCAATAAAAACATAGGGTAGGTAGGGTGGGGGGTGGATTTTGGTTCTTGCAATTTTCTGGGGGCTCCAATCCCAGCAAGAAAAACAGTATTAGCCACGACCCTGGCTTTCGCCACAACTTCAGAGCCATTTAATTGGCCATGGAGGGATGGCCTCTGTTATCCTAAGTCAAGAACTGATGCTTAACATGAGCTGACAACATGATTAATGAAAAGCTTACTTTCATGGACAGTAATGCAACAGTTGCTGCACTTCAATAGTTGAGAATCTTTGGGAAGCGTTGTCAGCATGTTTAATAATTGAGGCTCACGGTTTGGTTTATCTGCGCCTTTCTGCTGAGCTCGAACAAAACAAATTACTGGAACCAAAGGAGTACTTCTCAATGGTGACGTCGATGTTTGTTGATCATACAACTCAGTGTCACTTTCAAAATTGCACATTCTTTGGGCCTAACAGGGAGTAACATAAAAAAATGTAATTATTAATGTTGTAAGAGGCATGCCATACTAGAAAACTTTGACGATTTTATGCATTTAAATTCAATTTTCTTTGTAGAATACAAGACTTAAAAACAATCCTTCTATATAAAATGAATTGTTTTCTACACGACCCAAGAAAAGCAGAGCTTATCTAGCTTGGGCCGTTAACATAAGAGTAATAATGAGGTTCAATACAATATTGAAAATGTTAACCAGAAACAACAAGATGAAATCACAATAAACATTCAAATATGAAATAACGATAAACGTTAAAAAGTGAGCTTACTAAGTGACTAATTTACTGAACAATTTAAAAGCTATAGATAATAGTTTGCTTGGAATATTATGTACAAAAAAATATTTTAATGCCGGGTGAGGGTTATTCCAGACGCGAGCTTCCACATTTCTTAACCTACTATCTCCCCATTTTCTATTAGTTATAAATACGTGCGTTAAAATTACACTAAACGTGCAATAAGCTATTATTTACACTTACACGCAGTACACATGCAATGTACGTGCAATAATGACAGAAGTAAACAATGAAACAATAGGCATCCTTATTACAGCTTTTGCCTACTTGGAGCGCTGCTTCACTTACCAGTCCGTGATCAAAATACGCACAAACAGCACAGCTTAGGCCGTTCTTCGATAAACATCTGTTGTAAGATTGTTCACGCTGGAAGTCAGGAACCTGGTCAACCCAAAGGCCATTGAGAACAGATGCCCAATCTAAAAAGAGGATAATTTACAAAGTAGCTTGTTTCACAAAAAGTATTGTCTTTTCCCTGAAATTATCGAGATTAATCATATTCCCCAAACGCTATGAGGCCATTTTATGCACATATTGGTACCAATTTTGCACATTTGAAAACAATCTTGTCGATAAGTTCTCGGCCAATTTGGCGCTTCATTGGCCTGCACTCTCATCAAATTGTTGATAAAAGCATAGTCAATAGCTAAGGAATATTTAGAAATTATTAAAGCAAAAAGAAGTTGAGGATACTGGTTAAATTAAATGCCCGATGAAAGCAATATCACGCAATAGTGAACAAAAGCAAGAATTGTTTCGAAATTATCGAAATTATTGAAGCAATAGAGTTGAGGACACTGTCACAAATCAAATCGATATTCCACATAAAAATCAAGGATTAAAAACCAGGTTAGATGTACGTTCGTAAAGCATTTTCACGCAACGAGTCATGAATGATTGAAAGAGCTTATCAATCGAAGTCACCAACTGTTCGACAGTGCAACAGTTTGAACGAGCATATGGTCGACTAAAACACATAGTCAGATTCTCGCACACGATTTAGTCGTGTGGTAGATCACAACAGGGCTTTAAAGGTCTCACGACCAGAGTCCAGAAAACCTCACGGCTCCACGGTCATTGACCGTGAGGAAGGTTCTTTGCAGGCTGTTGGCTTAGCTTAATGCCTAATGTCCTTTAGACAAGACAATGTCATTGGTAATACATAGGTCTTTGAGTGTTGAACTTTCATGTTTAACTGCTATTCAATGAGCGTTTAACTGCTATTCAATGTTGCTCAGAAAATCTTGTATATAGAATTGGTCATTGTGAGGAAAAATTAGCCATTGGCAAATTCATGGTCTTCACTGTTGTGCTTCATTTTTTCTTCACGACCACCGTTCCCTTTTACCTGATGACCACTCCCTATAATGAGGAAGGTTTTCTTTTCATTCATACTCGACCCTAGGAAGGTTTACCACTTTTCTAGACTCTGCCCACGACCTTCCACTCTCTTAATTACTTATATTATTACTTATATTACTATTCATTACGATGAATGATATACCTTTTCCACGCATGTGAGATGATGGGGAGCTTTTCTGATCCTCACTGGACGGCGATTTTCTTTCAACTACTTCCTGACTCTCGGGAGCCTTTCTCGAGCGGTCTCTCTTTCGTAACTTTTGTTTCATTTCTCTAAACTCGTGGCGTCTTGCTCTCGCTTGCTTTATGCCCATGAGCTTATTCTGCCGAGCGTCCATTTCACTTTCCATCTCTGCCTTGATCTCTAACAGTTTCAGCTCCCTTTGCCTCCTCTTCTCTTCGCAACTGGCCTCAGACTGCGATGACATCATCGGTGGCTGCTGCTTGAGCTCATTCGCAGCGGTTGCTGCTTGCTTGCCGGCCATTTCACTAGTTTTTGACTGCTTCTGACAAAGATTTGGCGGTGACAGGCCATCTAGAATATACGTATGATTCTAATGTAGAATTTTCACTCAATGAAAAGGCATGTTCTCTGTTACTACAAGTTTCACGCTTTCGCGATCTTCAGACAGACTATACTAATCTAGTATAGAAAATTCTACATTATAATTGCTCTATACTTCGTATATCGAGCACTATCGTTAGGATAGGCGTACACAACTCGAGTTAAATATGTATGATTCTATGTATTCTGCAGTATCCTTCACTGCCAATACAACTGGCACTTAATTACTAAGATTAACACAAACCTTTATTTTACCGGGATATCAAAATGATACTAAACTAATAAGAATACACACTGCTTTTAAAAATGGACAATGTTAACAACGCACAATTTATCCCTTCAATAATGCTATAAGTCTGTGGTTAGGTCAAAGAATTAACAATAGGATTTAGGAAACAATGAGGGATAAAATTATCTAGGATTTAAGAGATAATCAGGGAGTAGCTTTCTGGACCCCCACTTGGTATTCCAGTGTTTCACAGGAACAATCGACCTTTCGAGAACAAAACTGGTTAGCCATGGCAAGAGGAAGGCCTACTTATGAGACATACCAAAGCAGGACATCTTTTAAGGGCCAATGACATGGGGGGCAATCCATTGTTTACAAAGTTAGAGGGGACAATAGATCTATTGTTTAAATAGTAAATACAATAGGACTTTGGGGGCTGGAGGGGCAATTGCCCACCCGGCTAGCATGTTAAAAGAAGCCCTGTAACTAAATGCTGATTCCCCAGTGCAATAACTGGCCACGGATCGCTTACAGGAATCTCTTCTTACCTCGTATTGTTTTCTTTTCAGAACAGACACGTCTTGTTTGCTCTGCCTTCTTCAACAGATCCTTAGCCTTCTCGATGGCTCTTTGCTTCTGTTTCTTGTAGTTTACGGGCAATTTCCCCTCGCGAGTCTCTTTTTTCACTTGCTTTACAATCGACTTGACTGCAGAAATAGCAGGGTACCTAAAAACAACACATTTTGAGCAAAGATGAGTGGCCTGTTTAGCGCAAAGAATGTAAGAAAAGGCTTCTGGATGACCGCTCCTTTTCATCTCTGTGCTGACCAGGTGGTGGCTGTAGTAACTCTCTCCCTCCCCTTCAATCAATGTTGGTATGGTAGCTACGCACTATAGGGTACAAATAGGCCTCGGTTGGTCATCCTCAACCGGTTATGCTATTCATTCTATGCCTGATTTGAATATCTTGATTGTCTTAGGGCTTCACAGAAATCTATACGTTGGCTTGAATCAATGAGACAAGTCAAATGGAATGGGCAGATGGGGAAAATCAAAGGGCCTCGCTTTAAAAGGAGTCTATCATTTCTTTCGTTGGGCCTTGATACAACTACAGTAAGCAAGAAACGAGTTACCCTTAACTTTCGTTATTCAAAGACTTTACATGGCCATATGTCATTGAAAGACTCTACATGGCCTTGAAGAGGGTAGACACAGCGGAAATTGTGCAGTAAAGATTAAGTCACCAAGACTAAAAGATGCAGTTGAGGACACATAGTTTAAACATGTACAAATTGTACTCTGTCAAAGGGGTAACTGGCCTTATGAAAGAAAAACAAAGCGTAAGCAATTTTTCTTCACTACTGAGAAAGAGTTATGCCCGAAACATGTAGTTATTTATTTTCTGGCATTCAAAGTTTATTTTAAACAGTTTCATCTATATAACTCACTTTTGCCATACGTGCCTCTTTTGATAACATTATCACATAAAGATACGTTTGTTGTTACCTTTTAACTTTAATTTTCTTTTCCTGTTTTTTACTACCACTTGTTTTCTTGTCTTCGTCTGTCGATTCAGCGGACGAAGTCTTCTTCTTCTCTCTACTTGCCATATATTCTTTGTACTGCTTGGGCTGAGAACGTAATGAACGAAATTCAAATGTTATTTGCAGAAGTACATGAAATACAACTGCAGAGTCCAGAAAACATCACGGCTCCACGGTCATTGA
>WUAR02455538.1:14837-28938 GCA_015164055.2 Chrysaora achlyos
TGCCTTGGGGTCCTTGGCTTCCCTTTTGGCCAATTTCTCCCTAAAACATAAATATTTTCTAAATTAGAACTTGCCAAACAAGGATACAAATTATACAGCACAACAAAAAACATTGCAGTCAAAGAAAAGGGTTCATTAAGTTAACAAAAAAGTGTCAATCACTTCATGAATTTTTAAATATCAATTTTTATTTTGTTGAAAAGGAAAAACAAAATCTTACAACAGGTCCATGGTTTCCTTGGGATCCTTGAGCACCACGAGAACCCTATAAAGGAATCACCTATATATTAAATATTATATATATTACATATAGTTTTTATAACTTAATATTGGTCTGACAGAAAATCTACCAATATATTCTCTAGGCTCTTTGTAAGGAAATTATATTGTGATTAATACAATGCATCTCGGATTCATTTGCCTGAGCAATAGCTATTTTACTAAGGAAAAAATATTCACTTCAAATAAATTTCCACCTCTAACATTGACACAAATAAGTAAAAAATAAATATTTCTGAGAAGCATGAAAATTGAACCTTTTCTCCTTCAACAATATCATGGCATTAAATTTCAAATTATATGTCGGGACTAGCTTCATTGATAGACTAATAGAACTAGAGGCCAAAATATTGGTAAAAAATATATAATTTTCTTTTCACAGCTGACTTTGCTTGTTGGCATGAAAAAAATAAATGCTTTCAAGAGTTCATCTCTTGTTTCCAAAATCTAACCCATAATTTGTATCAAAAGTCTAATTTACTGATGAGTATGTAGCAAAATCAACAACTTACTGGCTTTCCTTGTTCACCAAGTGGCCCTAATGGTCCTCTTGGACCAGGATCTCCCTAAAATTAAGAACAATGGCTTTCTGTATATACAGTGATCATAACATATATATTGTAATCATAAATCTAAAAGAAATGATTAAGTCCAAAGGTGCCAAATAAAAAATTGTTACCAGGTATCTCAACAAAAGTATAATAAAAGGACACCACAAAAGGATCCACTTGGAAAGAGTTTGATCAGTCACACTCACGTTAGGCCTGTCCACCACAGGTCAAATAATCAATATTTGGTTGCCTGTTCGATCTTCGGTTAGCAAGCCTGCATAATGATTATTCGGATCTGTCCGAATAACCGAATAGTTAGACTATTCGAATAGCATGGCTAATAGAATAGTTGAAGTATTCCATGACTGATTGAATATGATGACCGATCCAAGGTTTGCAGCATTCAAATACGATGACTGATGGAACAGTTCCGTATTCAAATTTCGTATATACAATGACTGATCAAATGGCTGGAGTATTAGAATGTAGGATGACTGATTGATAAATTCCAGGATGAATTAAAGTAATCGATTTTGAAAAGGTTGTGGAAGGGATGCTTCTGCAAGAATCAAATGCAGAAACCTACATGTTTCTTTTTATTTCAAAAATCAAAATTAAATTGCAATCATTTTCGAAAAATGCTTCTCTGTGGGGAACATAAGGATTACCTGTAGTAAAATAAACTGAAGTTTATAAAACATTTAAACCTGTTGTGTTATTTTTGTACATACATTTTTATGAGCTGTCTCGTGTGTCTCAGTGTACTACCTTTTGATTACAAAATAAGGGGATGAAGAAGTCTACTCTGATATGGAAGTTTTCTGAATGCGTTGATGATAAGGAGGTGAAACATAAGGTCAATTTGTTACCTATTTCCAGTAAAAATAAACAATCTGTATTTGAAAGCCACGCCCTTACCCCCACTTCAATGACGTCACCTGCCACACGGGAATAACTGAATACTTGGAAAAAATAGAGCAGAATATTGGAGTACTTGAATTCTATGTGGACAGACCTAACTCACATGTATACATATTATATACATCACTCACGGCATACAAATTGACATACCTGTGAAAGAGTATTAAGCTAATAGTTTACAACACTTACCATTGCACCTTTTCGTCCTTGCTTTCCTGTTATCCCAGTAGGTCCTGCATCTCCACGTGAACCCTTTCGGCCTTGTGTTCCAGATTTTCCTCTTTCTCCTGTCTCACCTCTTCCTCCCTGAATACCTTGTGATCCTGTCTCACCCTTTTCTCCTGACTTTCCTGCATTACCTGGAGTACCTTGAAGTCCAGGGGGACCCTAGAGAATCACAGAATTCACATATGAAAATTCATAAGAGTGGTCAATCAAACTGCATGAGGATTTTGCATTCAAAATGAGGAAACAAATTAATAATCCCCCTAAGACAATGCCTAAATGTTTTAACCCCCCTAAGAAAATGCCTGAATTGTCTGCATTTTGGTGCATTGCCTTAAAGAATACTTAAGTCCTAATTTAAGCTCTAATGAAGGCGATTTTGACATAAAAAATGTTAAACTTGTTCAGGAATGGACAAAATACCCCTCATTGCACCGGCCTATATGTAAGATAAGCTAAACACAAAATAACGAATTAGTGAAATGTTAAATCAATCTTTAAGAAATCAAGATCACTAAAAATACTCACAGGAACACCAGATGCTCCTATTGCACCATCAAGACCTTGATTTCCAATTGGGCCTGGTTTACCAGTAGAGCCTGGAGGTCCTCTTGGGCCAGTAGCTCCCTATCATAGAATCACTGAAGTTAGAAACTGTAGGAACATACAATGGTTGATACTAAATGCCAAGATTGTTGATTTAACCAGGCCTTTTTGTTTGAAGCATGCTATTGCAGACCCATGCACAGGCACACTCGTCAGACCTTGTTGTTTATTTTTGTGGGTGCCTGACGAATAACCCACCATATTAAACCACATTTTAGATAATGAATCCAGGCAAGTGAAGAACCATGCATCTTCAAAAACTTTATTGTGTGACATGGTGAAGGCCTGCAACTGTGGGCTTCAAACAACAAGGCATGAAAAATCCTTTTAATTGTTTACTGAAACATCTATTGACATAATAATTAAACTCTTACGGTTGGTCCTTGGTCAGCAACAGCTCCTCGATCACCTGTTTCCCCATTGGCACCATCCTCTCCTGGTCCTCCCTTTAGTCCTGTTTGTCCTCGATCTCCCTAAAAAAATTAAAAAATAAAGTGCATAGAGGATTATCATCAAATTTTCCTTACCAATCAAGACATAAAAAGCATGGGTATTAAATGATTATGGACATGCACATATGTCGAACATCCAAACTTTGAAATTGCATATTATGAGGTCAGGTGTACATCTTAGCAAACATTGACTAGGTTTGATAATCACATTCTTATGTTTGCATTTTAAAAAAATATATATAAAAAGAAACTTTATGGAAAATCTTTCTGTAGAGCTTTCCATCTCAAAACACGGCCCCATTTGATAAATTTGCAAAAGTAATAAAGAAATAAAAGATCTATAGTCATGTTTATAATATAAATTCTTATATCATTAAGCAGGTTAGAAGAAAAGTCAGCTTATCTTGATCTTTGCTCTGCATTCTTACATACACAGTCAGACATTTATACAGGTGATTCTAGCAAAAGGTCCTAGGCCTGTACATTAGCTCGTAAACAATAAAAATATATAAGGTAATATGAAATAATTTTGAATATTTTTTTTGCAATGTATCTGACAAAAAAGAAAGAAATGAGTCTCAAGTCAGAAAAGAGAAAAAAGCAGCTGTGGTGACAAACTGGCAAATGAAAACGACTGTTACCTTCAATCCTACATGTCCAGATTTTCCTGGTTCACCAGGAACACCGGAAACACCCTATAAGCGAGGAATTATACATAAATAATCTATATCTTACAAGCTTAATCTAGTTTTAAAAAACTAGTGCTCAAAATATCTAAAACGAAATCAAAATAATGTTTTCTCACACAGCTACACAGCCATCAAGTATAATTCAAACCTAATTTCAACACAATGAACAACTTTTAAAACGGAATATTTCTTTAACTTTTATTAAAACCATCGAATTGGAATTGATCAAAATACAATGCCTTGCAACTTATTATTTGATGCCAAAACACTAAAGAAGGTGAATGTTGAGTGCAATCTAGTTTCATCTGGTAATAACAAAACAGACCTGAGGACCAGGATCTCCTTGTGCTCCTGGTACGCCTGGTTCACCTTGTTGTCCCTGAAAACAAAACAAACATACTATTGAACCACACATCTTAGCACATTGGTCAGCTCAGTTTGACAGGATAAGCAAGCTTTTCTAAACTAGGATTCATGGGCAGATTTGAAAACAATTTAACAGGCAGATTTCTACAGTGGAGAAGAGACTTTCTCTTGAGAAACAGTCCATCTGAAATGTACTTATACTGCTGTTGGTATTTCACTTTCATGTCTTCTATGTATTTGAAGAACCTTGCTATGAAACAGTATATGACAAATTCGATTATTGTATTGGTTTTATGTTCTTGTTGACTGCACTTTGAGTAAGATTTCGAATTTGTGTGAGTACCTAGAAATACCTACAAAATTAAACTTGTGTGGATCTGCTAGTTTCTGTTTGCACTAACTTCAATAAAATTGTAAAATCAAATTATATAACTACAAAATTATAGTTATAAACATACATCAATGCCATCTTTTCCTGGTTCTCCTGGAGGTCCAATGGGTCCTTTTGGCCCCTTGGAGGAAAAAAAATTGTATAGATCAATTACACACATCAGTCTTTGTGGTATTCATTTAGCTCCCAATGAAAATCAATACAAAGAAACTTTCTTACGAGCTTATACATCATTCAAAATAAAAACAAATAACATACTATATCTCCCATTTCTCCAGTGGGTCCGAACAATCCAGCCTCTCCTCTTTCTCCCTAAAAAATCAAGTTGATAATCATTCTACTCCTGCGCCTTTATATTGTCCTTTTCTTGTCTCATCAATCTTCCTGTATCGTTTTGTGGTGCTTCTGTTCAACCATTTTTTCGATAATCATTACGAATCCATAAAATTTTGTGGCATTTTTTTTATATATTTGTTAATGTTTGACTGTAATATAAATAAAAAAATTGGATTGCTATTGCAGGGATTGAAATACATATAATGAAATTGTGCCATCAGTATCTTTAAGGCCCAAATTTTTTTACTTTGACTAACCATATATAGTTCAAAAGTTTAAAAAATGATACTGCATCTATCAAAATTAAACAAGGCATGTGTGCCATAAAATATTCTAAATTACCAAGGTTGATTCAGTTTGCAAAATCAAGTGAACTTACATAAGGTCCAAGGGGGCCATCTTTTCCAATTGGTCCAGCCTTTCCCTGTAAAAGATGAGTAAATATTAAAGGCAAATTCTTGTTTTCATTTATATAATTGAATTGAAAATGGATTTTGTTGAAAACCAAGTTTCACCTAATTTTTATGCTGGCAACATTGTTACATCCAATTTGACAGATAGCATTCAAAAAAAATATTACACCACTTGCATGCACAATAAAGCAAAAACATATCAGTGTAACTTCCAAGAGTTGTTAACTGACTGATTCTCAAATTATAAGACGCATGATAAAAACATTTTCGGTATCAATTCAAAATTATAAGCTTTCTAACATATGATTGTTTCCATACAAATTCAACCAACCAAGGCGAAGATTAAATCATAAGAAATTGCAGTAGAAACAGTTGTTTTTTTCAAAATAACTTGTAAAAATCATCTTTTTCAAAAACAAAACTTTTGTGGCTTGAAACTTAATGAAAAAGGTTATAAGGTTATATTTAAAAAATATGATTAACTGCTTACTGGTTCACCAGTTGTAGGTTGGGTAGCTTTTCCATCATCAGTTGTCAAAAGACCTACATCTCCTGGTCCTGGTCCCTTGCTCTATAATTTTGAAATATTGATTAAATCCAGTGGAATAGAAAAAAATACATGAGAAAAGACCAGATGTAAATAAGGGAATATACAATATGTAATGTATTATATCAAATCAATGTTAATTCAGAAGTTGATGTACTTAACACAATACATTCCTAAATCATTGTATGATAAACCATGTCTGTAATCAGCAAGGATAGCTCTGAGTATACTATAAACCATTCAAGAGCTTTCAAATAGGAACTGGTAAACCACACAAATTCTATTTAATAGCGGTCTAGCTAGATTTTAACAAGTAATAACGAGACTTAGTTTTACAACATTCTGAAAATTCAGTGTTAACTGTTAAGCAATCAAACAACTGTCAGTGTCCCTTCACACTGTACAATTTTCTATTGAAATTGACTCTTTAACTCCAACCATTGTTTACTCAAACAAATTAACTGCTACAACTCTACAGGGTTGAAGAAAAGAGGCTTGCAGTATGGTTTATCAAAAGTTACACTGTTGCCAAAACGATGAGTTGAACTCAAACAATTCAAAGCTTACATCAGCTAATGGACCTGGTGCTGGAATCACAGTAGAGCCTCCAGAAAGAGCTCCTGGTAGTCCAGGTCGACCTGGTTTACCACGTTTACCCTTTTTACCAGCACCACCAGTTGCACCTTTGTCTCCCTGGAAAAAATAAGTTAATTATTTGATAAACCCTACATCTATCAAATTCTGACAACCCAATTTTTATTTCACTACTTAAATCTTACTGAGGAATAAATCTTCTATTTGACCGCTATTGGACCGTTATTGCAACCAAAGGCATATTGCTTTGGGTGTAACAATACTGAGCATTCAGTAAATGGCATTTTGACCTCTGGACACAATTGAAATATATAATACTAACATCTTATCTGCATTAGACAAAAATGCTAGGTGCTATAATTCATGAATTATTGGCCAAAACTGACGTTTCCAGCAAAGATTACAAAAAAATGCATGCATTGAAAAATTACAGTTTCTCCTTTTGGTCCATCAGATCCTGTAGGGCCTTTAAACCCTTCATCACCCTTAAAGGAAGAAAAAAATATCAAAGTTAAAGAATTTACAATTTTTTGGCACAGACATTTATAAAACAGCTTGCTTCACTTAGCATAATCTATTTATTTTTATTTTATCTAATGGAAATTATGACTTGACTTCTAGAATTCTCTAACCAAAATAAAATAATATTAACAAACTGATAAATTTATCGAAATAGTTAAATATAGCTTGAAATTGATTATTGCTTCTGCCATTTTTTCACCAAAGCATACCCTACATACCAAAGCGACCCAGTTTTTTATTCTAGGGTACCCTTATATTAACAAATCTATGATTTTTGTTCATAAGCACCAATAAACATTAAATTCATATATATATTTGGAAAGATTAGAAGACTAATAAAAAGATACTAAGAGATGCGGGAGAGACTTGGGCATTTTCAGCTTATGATGTCATCTGAGTGTGACTTACAAAATTAAGCAAAACTATACAGTAAGTATTTCTAAATTTCAAAAATACGTATATTTTTCTTGAAATTTTCCCATCACAATGTTGTCAGCTTTGTCATTTGCTTCTGCATCTCTTAGTATAATTAGATAAAAATATATAAACATATCTATGAAAAAATCCAAATATACCATTGTCCTCATTTCTGATGTATCGCAAAAACAAATAAGGGGTAGGATCAAGGCAGCATTCCAAATGATTCTAAATTTATTTCACTATATTTGATTTAAAAGCAGAAACAACATGGACAAGAAATAGTTAAAGTCATTAAAAAAGGGTAACACTCACAGGCTCTCCTTTATCTCCTGGAGGTCCTTTAGGTCCAAAAATTGTGGTGAGAGTGGGGGCAAAAGCTGGCTGAAGACATAAAGTTGTGCACCCATTAGAGCAGCATTTTTTAGTTCCATTGCAATCTGTATCCAGTATACATTCAGAATTCAAGGTTTCTGATGGTGCGCATTCCCGTTCTTCCTCTTCAGGTGTCAAACTAGGGCATTTTCCTGCTTTTTTTGACAATCTATCACCTTGAAGTTGTGCTGAAAATTCAAGATAACACATTTGATCTTATTAGATCTAAAAACAACCCAAAGCACAGACCTAAGAAAAGAATTGTTAGTCAAGAAAGTTGGAATGTTTGCCAGATAGACCTAGGAATTTCTGAAAAGGTAACTACCTCAGTTCATAAAATTTGGGTTCTATATATTGCTAGGCTAGGGGAATAACTAACCAACAAAAATAAAGTGACAACTACTGTTTACCTGTTCTACTTTCGTATAGCTATCTGAGCTGAGCTAGGCCTACCGATTTCTCAAGACTTTAAAATGATGCCCGAAACAACCAACCTCGAGCCCAGGCAAACTGGGTTCGAGGTTGTGCAACGAATGATGATGGTCATTCTGAGAACTCTGGTACAGAGTTTGTTTTACTTGTTCAGCAATCGCTTTGAAGAACTGCAATGACCATGGGGGATGCGCTGCAAATTTTGGTTTGTTACAAGTAGGTGGAAATGCTAAGAAATCCTGAGATAAACTATTGTATCGATTCTCAACCGGGTCTTAGAAATTCCGAATGAAAAATACTCATAATATAGGGTGTTTGAATCCTCACCATTATAAGTGGTTATGTTCGTGATGTACACATGATTTAAGTTAAGACAAGTATGAACAGAGACAATGAAAAAAAATGAAGGACTACAGCGAATTTTGTTTAATTGAAATTAAACCGAGGAACTGTCTTTGACGATTTGCGCATTGACTAGATCTAATTCCGGAGGCAACAGGATGGGTTTGACCCTTCCTCCAGGCAGTTTGAAATTAATAACTCCAGCCCACGAAATGTCCTTTGGGCAATGGAGCAACTTAGACAGGATTGTAATATGAGACAACAATTGAAGGTCAAGCCTCAAATACAACCGCAATGACCAACAAAGGGCGTTGTATCTTGTTTCCTCACTTCCTTTAGGAAGTATCCAAGTTGTATGGCTTGTGGGGGTCTCAAAAACAAAGTACTTAAATTCTGCACAACGTTATCCTCCTGCGGCTTTTCCTTATTGCTTGTGAAGGGGCGAGAATCTAGACTCAACCATGATTCTGCCCTATTATAATAATTTTAAGAAATATGGATGAACCAACAGCACAGCAGGCAATTATAAACTATTATTACAATTTTGTTCATTATAACCAAAAAAATTCATGGTTGTGATTTTGCATAATTCAAACTTGTTGATTCCTGCAAGCTTCAGGAAAAAATTAAGTGAATCTTTGCTATTTCTACCTTAGGCCCCTGGCTCGTTGTCGTATGCAAAGCGATCATATGATAAATCTAAGAGCCTCTAGCAATTAGTCTACCACCTCTCTGAAGTGCCCCGCGGTCTTGCGTAAGGGAAAATTTCCAACATTTATCTCAACCCCAAAAGCGGTATTTCCCAATATTTCTTCTAGCTGAGTCGTATTTTTAGATCAGAATCTCTTGTAATTCTTCGAATTTGTATATTTCAAACAAATCTAATAATAAAAATTCTAATTAACATGAAACAACATGCTGAGTCCACACTTGAACTAGTCAACATTCAAATGAGATATTTCGCACGGTTTTTAACACCGCCTAAAGGCTTCAATAGGTTACAAAAGAAAGTACATTTCACCAACTTTGCAATTTTTTGGAAATCTAGCAGCGGCAAAAGAATGCGCTGAGCTTCAGCAGACAGCGTCATCTGACAAAAATCACTTCATGTTAAAGTCAGACAGGGTTTTGCCCCAGGCAAAATTATGGTTGGACTGGATCTCTCACGAAACATTTTCTTATAGGGGTGAGAAAAGCTGGGCTGAAAGTTGTTAACTGAGAAAATGAATTTGTTGAAGGTTCATGCTGCGAAAACATAGGAGAACATTAAAAAATAAAAAATCTAAAATCAGAAATTAACAACCAATTTTGTAAGATACGAAACTTACCGGATTCAATAAGAACGAACGCTCCAAGGAGTAGCAATAAAGCCAGTTGCTTGGTGGAGAGACCCCGCATGCCTGGGACTGGCTGAAACCTGCGAGCTATTTCTCGCAAGCTTACAAAACCAGTTTCTCTTCACGATACAGTTCTCTCCTCTGCGCTCCTAACGTGCACAACACAGCGAGCGAGTTGCCGAAGGAAAAATAAGATTGAAGCTTATAGAATTCGCCCTATCAAGCTGTGATTGATTGACAGTTAGAATTAGTTTCGCAGTCGAGACTTCCGTTTTTCAGTGAGACTCCCATCTTCTCTGTTGCTCGTGTTTCAAGTGTAGATTTGATAGGGTAGCAAGTATGCACTCATTTTAATAAGAGCGTGATAATATTTGGTTGAGGCTCATGTGAGGCTCAGTGTTTTGTAACTTCTTTAGATTTTCGGCTCAAATTTTACTTACATTTTATCTATTTTTAACGACGTTTCCATTATTTTTGGATCTGAATCTTGGCACGTCCTTAAATAATTTTTTCAGAAAATAGGAGCCTCGATATTCAAGTTCGTTATAATATAAAGAAAGAAAGATTGTAGTTGATTGGAGGTTGTTGATTTTCTTATTGTTAAAATTGGGTTGTCTTTTTTAGAGTATTAAAAAACTTCAAATGCAATAGGCCTGCTCATTTTTAAAGTGCCTGATAGGAATAATGATAAAAAGCTGGAAACAATTCTTTGAAATCATTTAAGTGCAATGAAATAAGCTGATAAAAAGCAACTAAGATGGTTAAATGGTCGCCCCTCTTTGCACGCTCGGTGGGACTCGGTGCCCCAAAATTGAATAGCAGATATGGATGCTGTACATGGCGTATAACATTAAGTTATCACAAAAGTGACAGATTTTACGAGTTTAGAAATGGAAACATCAGCCTGAGCGTGCACCCCTGGAGCTAGCGTATAAAATTTAAAATATAATGTGACAGCATTCCATATCAAATTGATTGGTCAGTGAATAACTTCTTGAATAGGAGGCAGTGTTCTTGTTGACATAATTCGTGTTCCAAATTAAACCTCTCCCTTTCCTTAACGGAAAGCCCTTTCAAAGTCTATGAAATTAACAAGAATTCTTGCTGAGTACTTTTTGCAAACGTAACAAACTGAGCCAGGCGCAAACGGGTCCAACATTCATGATAAAATTATCATCTCAGGAGAAAGGTCTTTGTATCACGTGTATTCTTGCATTGCTGTGCGGAAATTTGTTTCCGAGCAATCATATCTTATGCAGGCAAGATGTCAAAGGCACTGCATTGTGATGCACAAAAGGGTCAGTCTTTCTGAGTATTACAGTTTTGGAGGAGGGCATTAACGCAGATATATCTTTTGCTTTATAACAACATTGTTCCCAGGGGTAGGCCGCAAATCCCGTGGATACGAGGCTGCGTTAGTGCAAAAACTGCATCGGCGTTTTTCAGGAAACTACAATATCAGGTATGGCTAATGAAGGATCCAGGGAAGGATCCCGGTGAAGGATCCGAATACCGAAATCTGACAATGATCAGGTCAAGAAAAACAAGTCTGCAGCATCAAATGAAGCGATCTGACTAAAACAGTAGGTAATACAAATGCAAGCTATACATTAATAATAGTCAGGCCCGTCAAAACGATTTTGATATTGGGGGAGCTGCGAGCTTTTGAAGTCTTTGAAACAACACCCATTAGATCGCTAGAACACGCCCCTGTTGTACAAATTGCACTATTTAATTTACAAAAAAATGATTATACTTTTATTGACGACCATCAGTTGGTGACCATCACTATTTACAAAATTTAGGAATCTTTGAAAAAGGAGTTCTAAAATTGGCTGAAATCAATGTATTTTCAAGTCATCCACCAACGTAACATTCCTTGTAGATCACATCAAAACCTCTTTAAAAGGACCATGACTGGGGGGGGGGGGACCATGGCTTGAGGGACAATAGGCCTATTATTCTGTTATTTAAATAGTAAATACAATAGGACTATTTAAGGGGCTGGCGGGGGGGGGAGCAATTGCCCATCCAGTTGGTATGTTATAAGAGGCCCTGGATCACATTGGGTCTAAAACGATAACTATAGCTATTTCACAGTCATTTACAGCAAACATTTTCTGCTGTATCCGTTCAATTCAAGCCAGCAAATCAATTCGATTCGTACAAGTATATTTTTATTGATTCAAAAATTGAAAGGAATTGACTTGACCAAGACACAAAATATTTGCAAATAATCGGGGGGCTATGGCCCCCAGCCCCCGGTTCCGACGGGCCTGATAGCTACCTCAGGCTTTTTATGAAGATAGCATATTCATACTGTGAAATATAATAAAGTAGCTACTTGAATGAAATATGATATTTGTTTGATACTTATTGCATCTCTGTACCTTGTCTATTTGAAAATAAGACAGTGTAACGAAATGTAGCTACAGTACAACGAATTGTCAATAAGAATAACAATAAATTTTTTATTATCACTTTTTACTCATTTCAATTTTAGTTTTAGTTTAGCTATTTTACAAGAAGGTACTGTATTTGAATTACTACATGTGTCTTTCATGGTTAATTGCAGACTCAGTGTCTCTTTATATTAACTTTAACAAAGTGTTTATATTCTATATTTAAAGTTAGTGATGCAGTTGCACATTTGCTAACTGTCAACTTTATCCAAATGAATTCGTTCATGAATTTTCAAGGAACAGGCTCTAACAAATCCCATTCCACAGTGATCACAAACGTGAGGTTTTATTCCACTGTGAATCTTACGGTGACGCGTGAGAAAACGCCGTTCAGTAAAACCTTTGCCACATTCATCACAATTAAACGGTTTTACCAACAAGTGATGTTTTGCATGGGATTTCAAGCAATCCTCGTGATGAAAACGTCTATTACATGTGTTGCAAACGTGTGATTTCTCCATGTGCGTAGTTCTGTGCCTTTGCAGACTTCTTGCATCACCGAACTCTTTCCCACAAACGCATGTGGAATCGCTGGTCACTGGACGTTCCCAAGTATGCGTTACAGAATCTGCAGCTTCCTGCGTTATCTTCTTTTGAGAAATTGTACTAACTTCTTTACGGCGCTCATGTGCTCTTGCATTATGCCTCTTAAGGCTGGTTAAACGTGTATATGACTGATTGCAAATGTCACAATGATGCGTTTTCAATCCTTTGTGGTTTTTAATATGTCGTCTGTAATTGCTCTGATCTGAAAATGTCTTGTCACAAATACAGCATTCAAACGGCCTTTCTCCTGTGTGTATTCGCTTATGCACTGATAAATTTCGAGAAAATCCAAACAATTTACCGCATGTCTCGCACTGCAAAGATTTGAAACTAGATATCTCTTCTTTTTCGGTTGTAGCGATATCTTCAGCAAGAATTTCTTTATCTTCAAAGCTGCTCTTGGATGAGTCACCTCTGTCATTAGATGCTCCTCCGCTAATATTAGCGGGGCGACCTCCAGTGCAAGTAAAATCAGATTCAACAAATCTCCCATTAGTTGAGTCGCTCTCGTTATTCAATGATCCACTGCAAGAAAAGGATGGATTGCTTTCAGAATAAGATGAGCTGCTGCTGTTGATGAATGTGCAATCAGCAGTACTAGCTGAAAGAAATCTAGACAATCCTTTAGTAGAGGAGACAAATCCACGAGCACTAGTTGTATAGTCCTGGCCAGATGAAGCACCTCCTATAACAGGTAACCCAGCTCCAAGTGTGAGCAACTCAGGGTTATCCAAATTGTTCTTAGCCTCGCAAAACAATCCTTTTCTTTCTTTATCTGCTAATTCTGAAGCATGTCTTTGTGAGGTGGAAGATTTATCGACAAGAAATTCACCGCTTTCTGTCTGACAATCCTCAGCAAGAATCTCTTCTGGTAGCTCTTGCTTTATTTTCAATTGGGAGGATTTGAAGCCAAGGATGCTCATTTCGTGCGGGTAGTTAAATGCATCATATCTCTGAGACGCAGCACTATATTCTTCACCGCAAGGAATTTCGAGTAACCTTCGTGACTTTGCATTCTTCTCCACATCTGATTCAGCTTCTTCTTGTTTACTATGATATTGTGTGGAAAAATCACAAAAAATCAATCATGCTAGAGTGCATATCCATACTCTGCGAAATATAATTAGCGTTTAAAGTAAACAAATAATATCGACCAATTTAGTCTTTAGTATATTATATGGAGCGTCGTTTGCGTCTTTATTACGATTGTAAATTTTAACGGTGGATTATCATTTTTATGGCAATTAAAACTATATTTCGTATGAGGTTCTGCATATTTTGTATCGTACTTTCCTTTT
>WUAR02455539.1:0-14024 GCA_015164055.2 Chrysaora achlyos
GTATCTATGTTGATGATATAATTCTGTCAGGAAATACTGTGGCCGAAATGCAAGAGCTCAAGAACAAAACCATTAAGATTTTCAATGCAGCTGGATTTGCCAATTTCCTTGAACTAGAGGGTCATCAAACTGCAGAATTCAACACAAATGTTTATGAGCAGAGCTTCGCCAAGCAACAACTTGGAGTTATAGCAGATGAAACAACGCTGTTGGGTCGATCTTGGAAGAAATCAGAGGACACTATCGGTGTTGTTTTCCCAGAGAAACCAGAAACTATAACGAAAAGAACAGTTTTGCAGAACCTTGCTGCTATTTACGATCCATTGGGAATTTTTTCTCCTATGACATTATCACGCAAATCAATCTACAGAGACATCTGTCAAAACAAGTTTGCATGGAACCAACCACTAACGGATCAGCTGTTAAAAAGATGGAATAGCTGGTCAAAGGCATTACCAGAACGAATCGAAATTCCAAGAAACCTATCAAGTTTTAGTTAGAGCATTCAAGGTATAGATCTTCACGCTTTTGGTGATGCAAGTAGCATCGGAACATGTGCTGCAGTTTATGCAGGGACCTATCAACCTTCAGGCATTAATCAAGGACTCCTGACTTCTAAATCAAGGCTTGCAAAGAAAGGACTGACATTACCACGATTGGAGCTTGTCTCTGGTCACATGGCTGATAATTTACTTGCCAATGTTAAGGAGAGTCTTGCAGGACTTCCTGCTAGGAGATGCTACGGGTGGCTGGATAGCATGGTGGTGTTGTATTGGATTGAGGGACATGGCAACTATAAACAGTTCGTTAACAACCGGGTCAGGCATATACAAGAAAAGAGCTTTGTAGAGTGGAATCACGTCAATACAGTGAATAACCCAGCAGAAATCGGTAGTAGAGGTTACTATGGCAGCAGAATACCCCAGAAATGGTTCAAAGGACCGGATTGGCTGTCAGATCAAAGCCAATGGCAACCAAAGATACACACAACACCTAATGCTGAAATAGAAGCAGAAGCTAAGCTTATGACTAAAGAGATTCTCAGATCTGTACACCAAGAGAAAGATCAATTTGATATCATTATTGAAAAGCACTCCTACTGGAAGGCAATGAGAATAACAAAATGGGTATCCAGATTTATAGCTAACTGTAGAGTGCCAAAGAAGAACAGAATTAGCGAGCCAATCACAACCAAGGAAGTCCAGAGTCAGATCCTTTGATGGGTAAAAAGAGTTCAAGGTCAAGTTTCAGAGACAGATTCGTTTAATAACGACCAGCAGAGGTTAAACTTGCAGAGAAATCACGAAGGTGTCTTTGAATGCAGAGGAAGGATACAGGGCAGCTATCCAGTATACCTACCGACAAATGCGTTGTTCACTGAAAAACTAGTGAAGGATGGACATGTCTATGGAACACTGCATGGGGGAGTGAGCCTAACAATGACAAAGCTGAGAACTGTTTACTGGATCCCAAAGCTGAGGCAGTTGGTAAAACGAATCAGACATAACTGTGCTGGATGTAAGCGGTTCCATGCTCAAGCATTCAACCACCCACCAGTAGGAGCACTACCCAAAGACCGAACAGACGGAACACGACCATTCTAAGTTATTTGCTTGGACTACGCAGGTCAAATAACATACAAGACCAAGACAAATGGAGAAGCCAAGGCATATATTTTGCTTTTTGCCTGCAGTCTGACAAGAGCTGTCTATATTGAGCTGGTCGCAGATATGACAGTAGAACAGCTCATGCCAAAACTCAAAGAGCTTGTAGCAAGACGTGGGCGGCCTGAAAAGATTTATTCGGATAATGCCAAAACATTTCAAGCTGCGGCAGCAAAGTTGAAGAAAATCATGAGGAATGAAGAGCTACACAATTATCTGGCAAGGATAAATCGTCTGGCAGTTCAACCTTAGTAAAGCCCCATGGTTGGGTGAACTAAACCCAACAGCTACGAAGTTCAGACCAAAGAGGAAAGCAGCCAGAGATGCAGAGGAGACCGTCAGAGAGACATTGATAGCTTAAGAACGGGAACTGGAAGATGATTGACTGAGACATTTGACGCCCTAAGCTCAAATGGAGGGGGGGGGGGGAGAGTGTAGCTAACCGCAAAGGACTATGGACTTTATTTTCTATTGTTATGTTAATCAAGTAAAAACGTGCTTGGAGATCTGTAGTCGTAGGAGTTGAGTAGTGAAAAATGGTGAGAGAAAATTGGAAATCGAAGTTATCCTTTTTGTTGTCGTTAACCTGAACCGTATCTTTACGACAAAGGAAACTTAAAACAATATTTATCCAGTAAAATTTAACTTTCTTGAAAAAATAGATAACATGTTGTGATAAAATGTACTTCATCCTTCAGAGCAAGTATACCTAATATTTTACAAAAGAAAAAATATCTCTCATGTCTCGGGATTTATTTTTCTCAAATCTGCCAACATCGTTTTGCAAGATATGTTTCGAACTTATATGTTGTTTTGAATAATGCATAACATTTAAATTTTTTAACTTCCATAATCTGCACTTTCGATTTTAAATTACTATTCTTATCTGAAAGCTCAATATTATAAACTTGCTGAAAGGTGTGTATATTCGACACTCAGTTAGAACTTCCTGAGTCAGCGTTAGTAGTTATTACCTAAAGTTGACGTTCATTACCTAAATGTTTAAAGACGTGAATAGAATATGAGGATGTTAACATGGTAATGTGACTTTACAGATATCCTCCCTAAGATCTGATAAGCCTCAGTGCTTGTGGTTGATTTATCCCCTAGGGCGGTAGATATTCTCGGTAGATATTGATAATTGATATTAAGCGTTAGCTACAAGCTTATTACATTTTAAAGCATGCCATACAATAAGTCATAGAATATAAATGTGCTGACGTTGTTCAGTAGAGGGCTTTTTCTAATAAATTATTAGGTACCTTTCCATTGCTCATAGTTAGTTTTAAGAATTGTTTTACAGAATGGAAAATTTTCTATACCAATAAAAGCTATTTCACCAGAGGCAGACTTGGTGCTACCTGCTTCTCTAGACTTTGGGCCATGTGCAGTTGGGGATCAAATGCAAAAAACATTTGAAATTAGAAACGAATGGTAAGTGTATACGTGGTGGAGGGTTTTGTTTTTAAACTATTATGTTAGAACTTGTACATAGTGTCCTCTTTTTTATTTTTTTTAGTCAAAGATTCAAACAAAGGTTCGAAAGCCAATGGGCAAACTGAAATCTGCATTTGAAGATTTTAATGTTGAATAGCTTTATTTATATAATCATATTCTTGGGCTATCATAATTAGTAATAGTAATGGTGCGTTGTCTATTCCTTATCTAGTGACTTGGAGGTATCTTTCCACTTGAACTCTGCGAATCCGTTTCTTCTTACTCCAGACAGTGGCTTTTTGGTACCAAAATCACGATGCCTAATAACCGTAGAATACAAACCAGAGGTATGGTCCTCAATTTATTTTGCTCCAAAAAACAGCTCATTGGGCATTGACCCTATATTGAGTAGGGCGGAGAACCACATCACTCCCTCCCTACTGTCAAATTGAGGTTTTTGTATGCTTTAAAATTCCTGTAATTCTCTTCACAGGCTGCTCATGTCTATCAAGTTGATGCTATCTGCGATTTCGCTTCGACTTCAAGCAAAAGATCAGTTAGAAAAATTCCCTTACTAGGAATCGGTTTGTGCTTAAATTTTCACCATAGCTCTGGCTTTTGCTACAGTTATCATGCCTGCTGATATTGTTTTATTTACTACAGCCAATATTAAAAATACGAATACAAAAAGGTCGTACAAACGTTCTGCAGAAAAAGAGGTATTAGAATTATAGGGAGCGAAGCGAAGCTGAATGGTGCAGGGGGTCCTTGGGTACTGTAGTATTTGTGTTGTTAATATAATATAATGTTATAATGGGGCCCTTCTTGAGCCAGTACGAAATAGGTCCCTTTGTGCTGTTGTTGTTGTTGTTGTTGTTGTTATTTGAGAGTATCTGAGAATGATGGCTTATGAGCGGAAACTTGCCGTTTATTTTATCTATTGAATCTTGTGAGGTTTTTCTTGCTGTTCAAATCAATATGGGTGATAAAATGACTCAGATTGATGTTAACGGGCCTATGCCACTAAATTGGGGGTTGGTTTCTTGCAGAAGGAAAATTCAATTTAAACAATAATAAGAGAAAGAAAAATTAACTTTTATTTAGAGCTGGCCATGGAGTTCAAGATATACCTGAGAACTTTGGCAGAGATTCCTGCTGATGGAGCAGTAGAGAACAATAGTTATCTTTCATTTGTCCGTACTTTGATAAATATTTTCATGTTAAGGGAAAATATGGCCAATGAGAGACACATTTTGCGTGAATTAAAGCATGCGCGTGGAGAAGATGTTGATTCTTTTGTTTTGCGATTGAAAAAGAAAGCTTGGCATTGTTGATATGATGAAAGGGGATCTGAAGATGCTGTAAGAAATCAATTATTGGAGAAAATTTGTTCAGAGGAGCTGAGAAGAAGGCTTTTTGAAGTTACCAACATTCTGTTACAACAAGCATTAACTACTGCAAGAGCGTGGGAAACCGGAAGCAAAGTGGTAGTGGATACAAAAGAAGAAAGTATTAATGCAGTTTATTTAAAGGTAGAGAAGTTGGGGGGGGGGGGGGAAGAAAAATGATGATAAGTCTGCAGTAAAGTGTTTTTCTTGTGGAAGAAAGGGACGATATTCTCGCGATCTTAAATGCCCTGTGAAAGGAAAGACATGTGCTAAATGGGGTGGTACAAACCATTGGGCAGTGTGTTATAAAGGCAGAGCTGATGGGTTTCAAAGAAAAGATGGTAGTAAGCATAGAGGTTTCAAAAAGAAATAATAAGGAGTAGACCCATATATTTTGTTTTTGTTGTTGTTATTTGACAATATCTGAGAATAATGGCTACTGAGCGGAAACTTGCCGTGTATTTTACCTGTTGAATCCTGTGACGGAACACTTAAGGTACTCCCAGGGAAATGTTTTGGCCGTGCCCTTTAGATTCTTAGAAAGTCTTCAAATTTAAGATGTAAAATTTTAAATTAAAAAGATGGTTATTTCCTCTGTTATTTACAGCTTAAAAAAATTTGCTGAAAATAGTATTTTAAATAGGTACCCATCACTGAAAAGGTTATCAAATTGACCGGCATTGATTATAAGACTTGAATCATTGTCATAATCATCTCTGTCAGGTACTTGGTACCCTTGAAATGTCTCTACGTAAAAGTGTTGTAAAGTTGCGACATGAACTCTTTCTTATTCTGATGGATTTTTTGTACCTGCATTTTGGAAACACCAAGTTCCTTTTCAATTTGTAACCAATGAACTCGGGAATAATTTTTGTGCTCACTGCAAAAAAGGAGTTGCTTTTGGAAAGAATCATCATTAAGACGTATAACATGAGCTATATATTTTTTGTTTTTACTATTTTCGTAATTTGGTGTTACTATACACAAATGACCAGTTCAGGTCATCCGGTTCACCTACGATAGCATATGCTTTTTTAGCCTCCTTTTTCGCCTTTTCAATTGTTACTATTGAACGACGTCGTATTTTTATGCCGTTCGGATCTCTTAAAATTCTGTCTGCGTGGGAAAATCACAATAACTGGAATTTGGAAATAAGCTTTTAGATCGTTTGCCAGATACCTAGGTATTCGGCCCTTTCTGATATTGGTCTTCTCCCGTGACATGGATGACTGGTCTGAATGTTGATATTAGTTTGGTATTGATATTTTAGATTGACATTTTAGATTTAAAAATGCAAATGCTAGAACAGAGAAGAGGTAGAATCTGACTTATCATGCGGTTCAAGTATTGCTGACAAAATTTTTTTTGATAAACTATTTTTAAACTTTTGGGCCTCTTTTCAATAATCAAGCGGCATCATGTACCCAATATTTTAGTAGCTATACAACTAGAGGATTCCCATTTTAATTGGCTGTGAATTTCACTGAACCTTTTTCTCTTTAGGAAAGTTTACTCATCTTAGCGTACGTTATGGAAAACAGAAAGGTCGAAACATCGACATTGATTTTGGAAACTCAGATCTCCATACAGAAAACGTGCAGTCTGTTGAATTGATCAATTATTCTCCGGTAACACTTGTGAATATATATCTTGATGATCGATGCTTCGATTACTGTACTTTTAGAGTAATCTTCATTTGGAAAATGTATTAGTTACTGACAATCATCACAAGTAAGGCAGTTTTAAATATAGATCAAGAAATGCCATGCGCAGTTAAACCTGGCTGGAATTTTCCACTTGAAATTACGTAAATAACATCCAACTACCTATTTTCTCATTGTATTTTGGCTGGAATTTGATAGACAGCCAAAAAGATGTGGCTGAAACGACTTTCAATGTTGCAATTTCCTTTAAGATTCTTATGATGCCTCAAAATATTTATGATATTGTAAAATTATCAACTAAAACAATATCGAGTAATTTTTTTAATGAGGTATAATTGGGTGACGCATATATGAATAGCGAAACTAAAAGCCGTATGGAATAAAATAATAGAGCAAAAGAAGAAGACGTACATGAAAAAAATGCACCACTGGTGTCCCTCGGCTCATCTGTTCATACAATATTTTTGCTCAAATATTCATTGAAACGCCCGCATACTTTCGCTTATATGAAAAATAAATCTCTCCGGCAATAGGCAGAAATCGCTTTGTTAAATTTTGTATTGGGAAAGTTGAAAATCAGTATAACAAAAATATCTACAAACTTCAAAATATACAATAGATGCCAGCCTCGGACCAGCGCAAGATATTCTTTGCTTCGCTACTAGCACCACCTTGCTGGGAATATAATGTACCACTCCCAATTCGACTGTGTTCCAAAATAGTCTCACTGCAGACATATGATAAATGAAATTCCACTGTTGCATTCTCACATTGCAGTAATTGATCTTCTTATCTTTTCGATTATGTATCCCATGAATGCCTTGCTATCAAAATTTTTTTAAAGAACTAATATGGATTTTTCGAAGAATGTTGTCCTTCACTGCTGTGGATCTAAATTACAAGAATTTTCTTCGATTTTCAATTCTCGTTGGATAGTTTTTTCTCAACCTTTGTTGTTTAATAATCAATCGTTTACAAATTGATTATTTATCAAATTATTATCAGCTGATCAGCTGCAACTTTAAGGGTGTTTGCAAAGACATATCAAAGGATATCAAAGAATTGAAGGGTATTATATTAGCCGTATCATGTCTGCATCATCTCAAAAATTGTTTCTCGGTCTTTAAAGTACCATCATTCTTCATATATTTCAACTGGGATGCTATATTTTTCTTACTAGTAGCAAACCATCTATCTAGTAAATTGTGAACAAACTGATGCCTTTCTAATGTTAATATTTAATTTGTGATGTTAACAATCGTTACATTTTAAAAGTATACCTAGATAAGAAATATCCATTGATTTTTATTTGTCCACTTCCATTGGCAGGTCACTGCACCTTTCCAAGTGCTACAACCTTTATTTGATGTATCCGTTGACAAAGTATTCAAATGCGCTGTAAATCACGGTAGAGTACCAGCGAATGGCTCCATCAGGTTGAATATTTCATACACACCAAACATCTGTGATATTTCTCAAGCAGACAGTTTCGAAATACTAGCTCTGGGTGCTACTACCTGTGCAATTGTCAGATGCATTGGCAGAGGAAAAGGTATGCAGAGAGCTACCATTCAGGATATTTGCATTTATTCTGTGTAATGTCTGTTTTATACTTAAACTTGAACGAGATTGACAGTTAAAATTGCTTCTCATTACGTATTTTGTGTATACTTATATAAAAGCAAGATATTTTTTATGCTTTAGGTCCATATGCCGATTTTGACACATCCTCTGTAAATTTTGGGCGAACAAAAGTTGAAGGGGTAGTTCAAAGAGCATTTAGTATTATGAATCATTCACAATTGGATGCCATTTTTCAGGTGGGATAAAGATTAACATTTTCTTTAGGTTTTGAAATTGTTTATTAGTGTCTATTTACATGTGGTCAACGTTTTCCTTTCACGAATTTTATTTTTTCAAAATTTCCTTTGAAGTAGACTTTTAAAAGAAAATGGCAAATAGGTAACAATTGCATTTTTTTTCTGGTTAAGCTGTACCATTGAAAATTGTTTGTGTGCGATTAATTTTGATAACCAAGCTATGCGCTACTTTTCTGGACCGAACTTGCTGCTAGTATTAATCTGTGTCAATACTTAAAGTGCATATTGTCATATCCTTGTAAATAGTTTAGACTATGGACTCCCTGTGGAGCGGAGATGTAGAAGCTAAAGCTTATTGTTTTGGTAGAATATGATGGATTCGTATTATGCTATGCTGATTCTGCTGTGTTAGGAAAGTAGTAGTTTTTCTTGTGATATTAACCTAAAAGCACAGGTTATGAAACATTTTTATTCGCTCAATTTATCAAACAGTCATCGCTGATAACGGTAGCTAACTTCAAATTTCCATTTTGGAGCTAATTTGGTCAAAAAATAGGGTTTTCAAACCCCTACTATGGCCTAAAAAGTGTCGCAACAAAAACGCGGTCAGACCGCTGTGCGCCAGACCTCCGTGACGTAAAGTAGTTGTGTCAAATTTTTCTTTTCCGTCGAACACCTTCGAGAAATATTACATCTGAACATATGAATGTACTGTTACCCTTCATCAATAAACACAAACTCTGCGAAACCGCTTTCAATCACCAAATTGACGACAGGAAGTGCCAGAAGCCAATTTTAGAAACCTTTGTCATATTTACATTGCAAATATCAAAACTAGATGTGCCCATTACTTGAGAGTCCTGAAGTAACAAGTTTTGCATCTTCATAATATTATCATGTGGCCAACCAAAATTGTTTGAATATAATGCTTATTTTCAAATACTTATGATAAATAAGAAAGCATTTTCCTACTTCAAATCAGGGCATATGGCTGTAATAAATGTCAGGAGCAGGCTAAAACAAAGAGTGAAAAAATATAGAACAACTATCTGTCGAGAAGATTCTAGCATTTACAAATAATGTTTTGAAACAAGCTTACTTACCAGAGCTTTACGAGTTAAAATTTCAAAAAAAAGCAGCGGTGGTGACAGAGGAAGATTTTGCTGTGCTACAGATTTTTCACGTAAAATTTCCTCCCTTCCTGGATTCTGAATTTGAGAGTCAAAACGCTAAAACATTTCCCCAACATGATGCTGTGCCCTCAGTTCATGCAAAAAAACGAGACAAGGAAACCAGCAAGCGTGGAAAACTTCTGACGACTGACATGATTGGTATTCTCGTAAATAATTGCATATACAATTTTGATAATACAGTTAATGTTTTTATATAATTATTTTTCATAGGCAACTCAGCTTATCCAATTATCTTTATCTAAATCTCGATGGGGAGACCGATCGCTCACTTGCAATTGCCACAAGAAGGCCAGTTGACATTTTCAATAATAATATCTGAAAATCAGACAAAAATAAAAATTTCTCATCTCATTCTCTTTGTCGCTTTTAGGCTAAAATTTACGCAAAAACTACCGCCAAATTCGAGATTTTGAAGCTTCTACGAGAGGGAAATATGTTTGGTATTCTAATCTAGGCCTACATTTTCATTATCTAAGAATCGTAAAATATTTGAATCTGTACGTATTTTGCTTCTACAAAGAATAAACAAAATTTATCTGACTTACCAACACCTAAAAGAAATAGTTTCACGACATCGATCTCGTAGTTGGCCGTATTCCATCTTGATCCTCTGTCTTGTCTCAGTCTATCACCATGGCCATTCTAGCTGCCCGTTCTCAACCAAATTTTCTGTCGATGAAACCAGTCGAGCAGTCTGGTAGGGTAAATATTACCAACCAGTTGCACCCGCAAGCTCTTCCTTTGTACTTTCTTCCAAATTAGAAATCGTTGAGTACGAAGATTCACTGCCAGGCATATTTAAAAGCACGAGAATAAAGTTCTTGCTGTACCAATCCTTGTTGAAAACAATCTAACTTTCTTGTGACACAACCACTTTACGTCATTTCAACAAAACTCGACCCAATCCTCTGGGACAGAATTTAGAGCAAAATTTCTACTTTTGTTAGTGTTGTAACTACGAAAGTTTAATGTTCATTTCTGTGATTAGCACAATCAAATTAGTTACACCCGGACTCAAGCTGCTACTATTTTAACATAACAATATTCAGTTGATTTTTATGATAAACTTTTTTACAAATTGACAGGTCTCGGTAAAGTGAACATTCTCTTCACGGGATTAAAGGGTTAGAATAACATTTAAGGTTCTTTTTCTTTTTATTTTAAGATTTATAGCTATCTACATTGTTCTTTCCTAGTTCATGATTGATTGCAGCCATAGTTGTTTTCAGTTTGATGTGAAATGTGGCAAGTTGAGGGGCGGTTCATCAAAAACAATAAAAATAACATTCAAACCAGAAAAACCAATCAATTACTACAGAAGAGTAACTTGCTTGTTCCACAATCAGGTGAACACAGATTTCAATAGGCTTCTTGTTTCTCTTTCTAGCTTTGTGAAAGTAATCCTTCCTTGACAATTTGTTTTTTAACACGTTCTTTTTTTGAGTTCTCGATTTTAGGGTTTTGAAATACGTTTTGTGGAATTTATTTCAGGATCCTATCTATCTTGATTTGTTTGGAACTTGCTACTCAGAGCAAATTTCACCAGGTATCAGCTTGATAATATACGTGGCATACAAATATTGCTTATGTACTTTGAAACCCTAGCATACATAACACTAAATTATTACAATCTATTCCATGTAGATATTATTTCAAGTTTTTTTTTTCTTATACATCTAAATATATTTTCCCTTCTGTATTGTATTTTGCTAATATTATGAATCTCTCTACTCCCTTGTTTGCAGCCTTCATGGACAAACATCATTTAGATCGATATCAACTCCATGTTGCTAGAGGACTGTCGCGTTTTCCACCAGAGGTACTAACTATGTATAATCATTTGCGTGGTTTATCATCAACCATACATGTGCGTATTGCTACTAATTTTATGTATATGTAATTTCATAGGATCTGAGCTCTTTGCTGCGAGAGAATAAGATCCGGATCGATGATCAAAATTGCCTCGAAGTCGTAGAAGAGACTCTCAATTACGATCTTTACAAACCAAATGTGAATTGTAGCGCAGTAGAAGAATATTTTTCTGACCGAACTGCTGAAGAAAAGGTTATAAACTTTATTCTTGTTGATATGCAAAAAATTTCACAAAGGTCTCTTTCAAATTAGGCCCAATCATTGAAATTGCCGCATTTTTTACTCATTTTGTAATATTGTTTAAAAAGTTGAATTAGTGTAAAATTTACCACGAGGATTGTTGAGTAAAGAGCGAGGAAAGAATGAAGAAAAAGACATATAGAAGAATGATTAGGCTATTCAGAAACATATAATAAGGCTCCAAATCTATCTAGGGCAACGGGGGCAGCTTCCACCTCTGCCCTCGTTGTTTCGGCGCCCCTGAATAACATCCGAGAAATAATATCCGAGATAATATGACACTAGAAATATTATCTTGCATCTTAATATCTGTGCAGATGTTAAAATCCGTTATATCAGGATTTGCGGTATAAGATTCGAGGTAATAAGATCCGCGAAATAATATCCGAGATAACAAGAACCTAGACATGAATATCTCGCATTTTAATATCTCGAATCTGTTTGAATGTTTTTTGCAGCTCCTTTTTCTAATATCATTTCAATGAGCTTGCTTTTTATTGGCAAAGTTGATAGAGATAATTTTACTAATAATGCATCCTAGTTAATAGCACTTTCTTATTCTGCAGACAACATTTGTTCCTCATGTAAGTGTAGACTTTGAACATGTTGAATTCTCAAGGTGCAACCACGGACACGTATACCACAAGGTAATATCAACCATTCAATTTCTGTCTTGGTTTGATCTGCTAGCGGGTGATCTTCATCCAAAAATGTATGTTTTTGTTGTTAACTCATCGCATTTGTTTGGAACCCTCAATGAGGAAACTGAATGGAATTTTGTAATAATTTCAATTCAAAGAGCCTTTAAGTCTACAATAGGTCAGATCTGATCATACCGAAAATTCCCACTTTTTTGGATGTCATATAAAATTATAGCAATATCAACAAAGAAAATATTTGAAAATATATCATTCTTATTTATAAGAATGGAAATCATAACCAGATACGAATTCTCTTTCTGGAATAACCTTACACAAAATAGGCTCTTTTCAATTTTACATAGGAAAATTAAATTGCAAAAACTTCTATTCTGCTTTAATCTAAATGCTCGTTTTTACAGACAATAAATGTAACAAATCATACCAAAGGAATAGTTACTTGCATATGGAACTCAGGTTTGTAGTTTTATTATTGTCACTTATTAGAGTGAAATGAATACTTTTCGTCCTTCCTTTTATTGGTAATTTTGCCAGCATTCGCCTAAGAAAGGATTATGTATATTCTTTCTTCTTATTTCCTTTGCAAGTCAAAGTGGAGTATCATTAGAAATAAGTTTTTTTAGGAATAAAAGGGAGTCCATTTTGTGTTACGCCAGAAGAATTGGATATTTTGCCGTTAAGAAGTGCTTCCTTCAGCATAAAATTCAAACCAGTAAGTAATTCTTTGTATGATTCTCAATCATGATGTTAGAAATTTTTGTTGGATTATTGCTTTACACAAGCTTTTTGCTAAATCGTTCACCCTTCTCTAGAAGAAACTAGCTACAACTAGGCATGAGTCGATTCTATACTATAGTGTATACTTTCACGACATGAGTCGATTCTATACTATAGTGTATACTTTCCTTTTCGTGACTTTTGGTTGGATGTTATTCTTCTTATGTAATTTTCTTCAATCATTCACATCCATCATTTCATTTCCTCTTATACAAAAGATTGGGCAAGGACAATTTTATGCAGTGGAGCTAGAAGGCTACGTTTTCTACAAGGTAAACCAAGAGAACCTTTTGTTATTTCAGCATATGATAGCAGCTTCATGTTAATAAATGTTTACAAACTTTCGTAAGTCTGATAATCGCAAAATTATGCAATAGAATAACAAGTTGGTGCTTGCGCTCAAAATAAATTGGTTTCGCTAGCGCAAAACAAGTGTGTTTGGGTGTATTCCCCCAGAAAAATATTTGTGGCCACGCCCGCTAGATTGGCTCAGACTGCTTTAAAGATTGCTGCGGAGGTCTTAAAACAAGATTATCATTAAGGCTGAAGGACATTAATGGATCTTATTTTTCCCAAAGCAATTTACGCGTGCTTATTAGCTAAGACTACCATAGCACCACGAAAGTTGAGAAAAAATCGACAAAAGTCTCCTTTATTATGAGTCAGTGTGGCAAACAACTTGATAAATGAAAATTGACCTTGCAGAAGAATTTGGAACGATAATCTAGTCACTGTAGTATTGTTCTTCGAATATGCAGAAGATACTAATTTAAATTTTAATTGATACATTAATTTTTCATGGTCTTCAATCAGCCTTAACCCAAAACTTTTTTCTGAGACTTTCATGTCCAATGCTAGCTAGTGGTGAATTTGAAGCCATCGTGAAATTTTTTTTTATAAAATTTTAAATTGAGAAGTTGAGTTTCTCCAAGAAAATACGTTTTTTCTCGGTAAAAAGCACATTTTGACGTCACAAAGTGCTATTGTAAAATCCTCGATGTACAATTCAGAATTCGCGCAGCTCGATAATGCCAATCTCTGTTCGGTCAGTTTGGGTTGACTTCGATGGAATTGAACGACTACAACCCAAATACACCAGCAATGATCATATTTGTAGTGGCCATTTCAACGCAGCAAACTATGGAGACATAGCAATCTCATCAAGGACCAAAGAAATCGAGATTGGGAACAAGAGGGCTTGAGAAGATGAGGTCCAGATCACTCATGTTAGTTACTATAAATTCATTTTAATTATTTGTATTTTGATTGGTTCTTTGTAGGCCAGTACCGTTCAGATACTCGATTGAGCA
>WUAR02456650.1:0-14018 GCA_015164055.2 Chrysaora achlyos
CGCTAGTATGTCACTAGTATATCGCTAGTATATCGCTAGTATATCGCTAGTATGTCACTAGTATATCGCTAGTATATGGCTAGTATATGGCTAGTATATCGCTAGTATATCGCTAGTATGTCACTAGTATATCGCTAGTATATCGCTAGTATGTCACTAGTATATCGCTAGTATATCGCTAGTATATCGCTAGTATATCGCTATAGCTAAATTCATAGCTAACAGTGAGATTTAGGCCGAATAGCCAGGGCTAACTCGCCTCCAAACTCGGTTATGTATAATCCAAACAGTTAGTAAGTGCGCGAACTCCGTTGAGAGGTTTCAATGGTTCCAATGCGCTTCATTTAATTTTCAAAAAAGAGCGTTGTTAAAAAAGAGATGTTTTCAAAAAGAATTTAAAAATACAATACATGGTGTCAAGAACTGGAAGACTATAAAGAATAGAGAGGTATGTGACATAATCATGCCCTATTTATTGGCCCAATTAGACAAATAAATCATGTGAGCACAATGTGACTTCTATAGGTAAATTTATGACGCAAACCTTTTGACCAGCGGAAAATAACAATAAAATATGCGTGGACCTCGGGTGCTTCCAAGCTCTGTTATCTTTAGAGTACTTTATATCGCCATATATATATTGCTTGCATAACGATAGTATTAGGCGCAGAATATATTAAATAATTATAGCTTCGACTTACGTAGTGTAGCTAGAATTATTAAGCGTAGATATTGATTGGTTGATTGGCACATACGCTTGCTATCTTCGCAAGGTATGGGTTTCTGTGCTGAGCACAGGGGGGCCACTGACATAGCCTAGGGCTAATCTAAGCAGTGCGATCCCAGTCCTTCCTCTCAATGTCACCACACCTCGTGATTCCTTTTGCCTTTTGCCAGGAATTACAGAGAGCTGGCAACTCTCTTCACTCTTTCACGGCGAGTTTGACCTGGGTGGGAATCGAACCCACAACTTGTGGATTGCCAGTCCGACTCGCTTACCACTGGGCCATTCTAGCTTATTATATTTCCAACACATAAAAATACACAATGCTTACCAATTTAGTAATGACATCATTTAGGAGAATTTCCTGATTTTCGTCAGTGGAATGGTTGAGAATATCGTTCATAACCTGGTTGTAAAGCCCGATAACGAAATTTCCTCTGTCGTCTAAAAGAGAAGAAATCAAAAATATATGAGACCCAGTTTTTGCAGTTTATACTATTTTCAAACTCCAACTGTCACTTTGATAAAGGGATAACGTTGCAAAAATTGAAAAATGTTGCAAAAATGTTGCACTCCCAACATGCTTTTCTGAACATCATATTAAGTCATGAGGCAATTTATGTAACATTTTTTCAGCCCAGCTGAAATGTTTCCTGCAACTGTAACCTTTCAAAGATCAGATACAGCTATATTTTCCTATGTTATCCAAGTAAATTGCAAACAAAATGACGTCATCAGCGGATAGTTGACGTCAGTGAATAACTTGAAAACGAAATGAGATATCAAAGAACTTTAAACGGGATTCCTTATCACTCGACAGTGCCGTTCATTTGCACAAATTAAAAAATTCGCTTCAAGTAACCTTTAAAAGTACTAATATTTTTGCTGCTTCCTCAGAGTAAATGAAATGAGTTAAAGCATACTTTTGTAATGATTTTCCGCCAAGCTTAGCAAGCCTAGGAAAATTTGTCTTGAAAAATCGACATTTCGTAGCTGGGATGTTTCATCGATGTCTTCTAACGAGTAGAAAAGTTGCAGGCATTCTATGCAAACCTAAAATTGAAACATTATTACAATGTGAGAAGCAGTGCTAAATAAAAACGATTTCAATTTGAATTATTTAAATCTGAATTTTCCCACACCCCCTGATGCTGCAATACAAAGATTCGACAGATACCAAATTTCAGGGGGTTGATGCCAAAGAAAAGTTCCACGGACCTTCGAACACTATAGCTACAAAACGTGTCTAGAGATTCCCCTGGAAAACTGTAAAATCAAAGTGGACCTATCACTGTTGGAAGTTCGCATTTATGGAAACAGCTTTGAAAGTAAGTAAGGATGATGTTTAAAAAACTACAATATCTGTTGTCTTTTTTGATGTATGGCGGTGTGAAAGAAGGAATTATGACGTCATAGCAGGGACCTGTATTAAGTCATATACCAAAAATTAAAACATTATAAGGGCCTGGAACAAAGCCTCGCACTAGCTTAGAAATTTAAAAAATCAAATATAAATCAATGGCCAGAAGGCTCCCATGAACCATATACACAGCTAATCAGGGGCTCGATTCTGAAGATATGGTACAATTATTAATTATACCAAGGTCTGTGTCTTTAGACAGGTCGCTGCTACGATGCCATCAATAATTTTCTTCACACAGCCATAACTCAAAAACGACAAAAGATATTGAAAATTGGAAACGTCATCCTTACTTACTATCAAAGTTTTTTCCATAAATGCGAACTCCCAAAAATTGATAGGTCCAATTAAATATTCATTGGAACAGCTACTACAGGTGGGCACCTCCCAGATACGGAAACTAAAGTTTTACCTGAAGTTGAGGCCTTAATTATCACGCCTTGACTTTAATTGTTTTTTAATAATTCAAATATACAACAGGAATTTTAAGGAGGGGATAGAGATATCAGCAAACCTTTTCAGCAGACTTGGAGAGTCCTTTAGATTCAAACTTGCTACACAAATCAGTTATCATCTTTTTAATGATATCCAATAAAACGTGGAAATGATTTGCCCAATTCAGATCTTGCTGAAGAGCGACTAGATGAGGATGCTTTCTGCGAAAGGCAAAGAAATAATGGGAAATTACAAATCAAAACAAATGATAGCCTTTAAATACGCAGTTTTCGCATAGCTACAACGATTTGTACCACCTTGAGCAATCAACTATCATTTTCTTAAGTCGCTGAATACGTATATATGTACTGTACTGTATGTATGTATCTATTATATATGTAGATTTTTCCACAAGCGGCATACCGCAATTGATGGGACTCGAACCTGAACTTCATGATCAGAAGGCTGACAACAATCCCATTGAGCTAAACAGCTCAAAAGAATTGCCGCCATACTTTCCAAGTCATACAGCCAAAGATTCTCATCCCATTTGACTTTTGTGTTTCGGCATTTCGCCTTCTTCAGTGTCATATATGTTTTTATATTTTTTCATGAATGAGAGACACAATGGATAGATTTTGTGAGTATATATATATATATGTATGTTTGGACGCTTTGACCCGAGATGCATACAACATACCTGGATAGCTTCATTGAGATACAGATACAAATGACGTAGGTATGTGAACAGATGTCAAGCAGTGAAGGATCTTCGAAGTTGGAGTCGATAGAAATTGCATTGGCTACAGGATCAAAGGACAGCAACAACTTCATTACGGGGTGAATGATCGTCGTAGCTGATATCAGTGAGTATTTCTTAGCAGGAGAGCTAATCGTCTGCGAATAAAATGTATCAGATTAGCAGAGGCAGGGGCGTAACTTGACCCATAACTCTGGAGGGCTGAAAAAACCCTTATTAGTGCCCTGCAGACTTCAAAGCAAACGTGTGTCTATAAGGAATTCGTCAATAAAACCAAGCGAATAAGAAGTAACAGAAAAATAACAAAATATAACACTAACCTCAAATGCAACGGATAAAATAGAATTCGTGATATGCAAAGTGGTTTTTGAGGGATTTTTAATCGACAATTCACAAATTTGGAGAACCTGGATAAAATTGGAAACATTTGAATGACTCAGAAAACAACTGAAAAAGCTTTAAATAGAAATATTTAGAAAAAATGGATCTTGGGTTTAAGGTTGCAGTCAAAGATGAAGAGTTCAGTTAACGAGTATCTCTCCCTCGCGTCCTTCACAAGAAGCTCCTCCGCAAAAATTGATCTTGATCTCTCTCTCAAGGGAGGCTAAACCAACAGGTACATTCTGCCTATTTTAAAACTTAATTCTGTTGAGGATAGGTGTCCTGCGTTTTAAATTTCGACTCAAAAACAAAGAGACTACAACTACAAAAAGTAAGGAAGACAAAGAACTAGCCAACAAAATAGTGTTTCTACCAATATATTTTTCTTTCTTTCCTTCTCACTTTTTTATTAGTACTTCTGTTCTTTATTAATTAATGTGTTGTATATATTTAAAAAAATATATATTTTGCGGGGATATCTATTTGAAAACGGGGTAATTGGCTCCTCAACCCTCTGGGGTTTCTCTAGAGCAGAACTCCCTTTCTTACCTGGAGTATCCAAGTACCCTGAACAGCTATTTTTATCAATTAAATCATTCACAGCAATTAGAAATGTAATAGATTAAGAATTTGTTGTTGAAATGAAATTGAAAATTGAAGAATACCTTTTCAGCCAATATATCAATCTCTACATCATCTTCTCTTGGGCGCTTAATCTTCAGAAGAAGTCTTGAAAATCTCTTTATAGTGTCGCATATCTCATCAACTGGCAGTTCATCCTACATGAATTGAAAATAATTAGCCAGACTTAAGGTTGTTGGCTGTAAGAATGCAGAAGAAACCAACATTAAGAAACATGCTTCTAAAACTAGCAACATAACACAACTCACTTGATATTTAAATTTCTCAATTAACTTTAGCAGCCAATGAAGGACCGCTGCGGGGTCTACTGCTTCCCATGCAGCGGAGGAATGGCTTTTCGTATCTGAAAAGGCGAGCTTTGATAACACTCTAAATGTTGAAGCAAGGGTTGAGGATTGTAGCTCAGATTTCTGGAGAAAAACAAACATTACAAAAGTACAACGTGATAGCAAACAGGACAACATAAAAGCTATTTCATGGCCAAACTTAAATTTAAGAATGCCGTCAGACGAAATACAGTAAAAATCCGCATAAAAATCACCTTTTTAAAAAGCCTTCAGGCTAAAATTTCCTAAGAATTATTGTGAAACATTTATAAAATTCATTAAAAACTAAGAGTAAAGATATAAGACGTTGTTGGAGTTCAAAAGGAAGTAATTTATGGGCCTTGTGAGTAGACAATGAACTTTCCGCTGAATTAGTGAGAGCAATTTTGGATTCCAGGATTAGGAACTAAGCTAGACAAAGCTTGAAAAATTGAGGTTTTTAATGCGGGTTTTCACTGTTGCTCAAAAAGCTCAACCTAATGATCTGAAGGAAGTTTGACTGGCAAAAAACGAAAATCGCATAGAAACTTGGCTATTCTTGCTATTCTGGGAAATCTTATAGCTAGGAAAATCTCCTCAGCATTTTGCTGGAAATGGAAGGCATCCACTTTTTTAGTCACAATTCAGGCATAATTGAAAGACAAAATGCAAGAAAAAAGCCCAAATTCTTATCTTCTCAACAAGGAAGATTTTCATCAAAAACAAACAGCCGTACCTTTGTATTCACCAGAAGTTCTCTTTGAACAAGAAGAGTTGCAAATAACAATCGTATTTTGCATCTTGGAAGAAGCCACTCACAGCGAAGCAAATTCACAGTCTAGAAAAGAGAAAAAAGAATTTTAGAATTTTTATATTTCAATTCTATTTACCTTTCCTTGTGCAATCTCCATGTTGCCTTTCCATGAAATAATGAAAAACGGCCTATTTTCATGTTTTCAGATCTAAAACGACCGCCAATCTTCTTGGTGCACGAAAGCTGTCTGTTGCAAAGGCCCTTTAAAAGACACGTTTTTCTAGATGACGTTGGTGAAAGAGCCTGGTGTCCAATGCCTCGTTGTTTACCAGGATGCCTTGTGTCCAATTGTCCGTTTAATTGCACCAAACAAATTCTACGGGAATCGCAAAATATATTAAAATCCTATTTGATCATCTGAGTTGAATCTTGTCGACTAAGAACCTCTTAGAAAGGATATATCCTGGCCCAATATCTTATCTTATTTAACTACACATTGCTGATAACGTTTAGATTTAATAATAATACCATCAGCTCTCACATACCCGCAAATACATCAGAACATTGCTGTTAAACTCAGCTTCATTAGCTCTTGACTCGCGTGTACGATTTTCTTCAAGTGGAAGTGTCAAGAAGTCTTTCAGTATCAAAAGAAACTGCTCTTTTTCTCCTTCAGATAATGAAAGTCCAACTTCAGAAGTAGAGCAGTCAATTGTCCTGGTCATACTTTCATTATCATCTTCACAGTCCATGGCCTCATCCCCACTGTCATGAGAAACACGCGGAGTTGCCTCCTGTCTTGCTGCTATTGAGTTCAGGTTTTCAATGAGTTTAGATGCTGCAGTTTCGTTTTCAAGGTTGATACAACTGTTAATTTTTCTTGCCAGCAGCCCGCAAAATGCTTCCTGCATTTGCAAGTTGTCGTAAAAATGGGCAGACGAGAGAATAGGCCCAATCAAGCCAGGACCAGCACTGGTTGACAAGCTTATTGAACTAAAGGATCAAAGATAATATATTATGTGGCGCCTTGAAACACGATCAACATAATAAATGGATGGTCCATCATCAAATTGTAACGAAAAAAATTGTAATTTTACGTGCATGGGCCGTTATCCAAAAACATGCAGTTAAAAAATTGATGATAACTTCATAAATTAACCAATTGTAATTATTCGAGTTAAACTTCTGACTAATTTAGTTACGGCATCGGTCTTTGACAATAACGAAAAGGAAAATCCAATAAAAATTAAGTCGTATTTAGGCAAGTTTGCATCAAAACAAAGTTTGAGAATACATTATTTCCAACAAATAAAAAGCTGTATAAATATTTAACAAGGGAGGCTTATATTTGAGACCAGTTCGAGTACGATCAAGAAGTTCTAAGGTGTCACTCTACGACAGAATTGTGTAAACATTGCTTAAAACTAGGCCACAAATTCAGTTAATCAGTAGGCCTGTTTTAGCAGCCTTGCCTTGCAAAATGCGACGCGTTCCTACAAAATGCGACGAGAAATGATCAATTTCACATTGCAGATTTGAAAAGAACGACTTTTGATATCTCCCAAGAGAATAAAGCTCGAGCAGGTTTATTGTATGAAAACTAATTTCTATTGTTTCAATTTCTCAATTCCTTAATTTCAAATTTGCCAATTACATTTGGAGACTTTTAGATTTAATGCAATGCTAATTACCTTGATGCATCTTTCTGGGACGAAGTAACTTTTAAGAAAGCAAACAACAGCTCGTTCAATCTTGCAATAGCCTCACTTCCAAGAAGATTTCCGAGCCATGGCAGCTCCTTCATGATCACTTCGAGGTAGCCAATCGCTGCACTGCTTTCTTCGCATGACATGAGCTATAACAAATATGACATTTATATATATAATTTATTCAAAATAATCGAAACCAAAACGATTCAGTTATCTATGACTTCCTTTGCTTTTCAAATTTATTTTCTGCAACTAAAGAAATTTTATACAAAAATTAAAACATTTCAATTTTAAAATAAAAGTGAACCTATATATTCAGACCATAAGGTCTTTAAACATGAATTTACTAACAAAAGTTGGTCGTTTACCAGTTGGTCTTTCAACGAGGTTTTTAAAAAGAAAGTAATTGAGGATTCCAATGCCTCAAGGCAGCTTGTTATTGCAGAATCGTCAGAGATAAACATTGATGTTTTTAGCCAAAGTATCACTGCAAAAGTCTATAAAAGAAATATATGATTAATAATCGCTGATGCAATAATGAACGCAATAAGGCCTCGCAATTAAGAAACTCAATTTGAAACTTTAGCCTGGTGTGTTGCTTTAATTATCTTCGTTTTGATTGGGTCTGACTGTCCCGAAAAAGGCAAAAAAGTCATAATTTTAGCTTCCTAGTCTCATCAATGTACTTGCAGAGACTTGTGTAAAGGCACAAACCATGATATGAGTAATAATTGTACCATCTTCAGAATCGAGCCCCGGGTTAGCTTTAAATGTGGTTCATGGATGCCTTCTGACTATTGATGTACTATTTGAATTTGTAAATTTGTAAGTTAATCCCAGGCCCGCATTTTGTTTTTTTTTTCGGGTCTGTTACTTCAAATAAGTCCCTGCTATGTCTTTATAAATTCCTTCCTTCACACAGCCATAACTCAAAAACAACATTAGATATTGAAGTTTTGTAAATGTCATCCTTACTTGCTATAAAAGCTATTTCCATAAATGCAAACTCTCAAAAGAGATAGGTTCAGTTTAAAGATTGCAAGGAAGAATACGGCCTAAGCAACATTAACTACAAATCTTCAATTCTCATTTCTACCTGTGCAAGATACGTGGCGCCATTCAACTTTTCATTCGGATCTCGGAGCAAGCTGAGTAACATGTCTTGGTAACAAGAAGATCCGATTAGTGGCACTGATATCAAACCATGCTGGAGTAGAAATAATTGGATTTTCTCGAAAATTACAACCAGCTTCCATACCAAATTACCTACATCATGCTTCAGTTTGGCCTAAAACATGATAAATAATAATAATATTAACAATACGAATCTCCACACCGGATTAACACTTCAGCGTTGAATGCTGTAATAAACTTGTGTCCTGATTAACTTACATGAAAAAAAACAAAAAGTAAAACCTAACCTAATGAACTATTCACAGCGGTAATATGATATACTAGTGAATGTGTACCTTAGTGAATGTGTACCTTTAGTGGATGTGTCGTTTTAGTGGATGTGTAATCTTTTGTTACAATTTTGCTGCTCGGATCGCTTATATAAGTAAGAATGCAAATGGGGCTCTGCTTACATACTAATGCATCTCCGTACAACCAATTCAGGTCCTAATAATTATTCTATGTATTTTAACGCGCTCGATGCGCGCTCGATTTTAAACGCGGCATCTTCGCTTACGGGTCTGTGTCGTTTCCATTTACTTAAATCACTGAAACCTCGATAAAAAGAATTATTATAATTATTGCATTTATTTTTAACTCGCTCAATGCCGCTGCGTGGCATCTTCGCTTAAGGGTCTGTGTCGTTTCCATCCTTAAATATGATATATTACGTAAAAGTTTAAACTGTTCGGCAAAAATGTTTCTTGAGTAGTTTAGCATAGACGCTAATGGATTCGGTTTTCCTGATGCTAATAAACAGTTCATTGTAAATTTAAGCACCTATGAAACGATTGGACTTTCAAGCATATTCAGTCTTAATTCTACGAAGTTTTAATAAATTAGAATTACGAACAGATTAAATAATGATGGGGTTCTAAAGAATAAAGAGTTCTCTGTCAGAAGATTAGGACAATAAAAGGAGGAAGGGTAAGAGAAACCAAGCAGAAGAAGAAAAACGCAGACAATTTGATACAAACGTACATCTGAAGATATCTTGTGAAAGATGACCATCAATGGCTGCACCACTGTGTCGTGGAGAGACTTCGAAGCGTTGACATAGCTTTGTTGATTGGCTCCTGTGTGTCCACCATGCGGGAAAACATGCGCATTGGTTGCAAAGATTTCGTACAAAGAAGCAACTGCGAGAAGCTTCTTTGCTTGGCTGATAGCATCTTGGTTTGATTGATGACTCTCTGCTCCGTCGATGGATACTGTAAACAAAAACTGTCAGACTAAACACGGTGTTTGTTTATTATATGTTTACTAGACGAATAACGAATAGTCACCAGGCAAACTCTTAAAATAAACAAAATCGTCATCAGGTCGAGTAAATGTCTCGAATTCTTCTGCCTCTAGCACGCCATATATCTCTATCTTCCACGAGTGTTGGTAAATCTTCTTCTAAGCATCTAGCATCATCCGCAAGTTGGTTGCTATACGTTCTGTTAGGTCGTCTCTATAGCAAAACATCACTCACTACCTCTTCCTTTCTGCGCCATGCATGTCCAGCTAGACGTAGTTTTCTATCTTGCAGCACAACAGACACTCTTGGGAGGTCAAAATAAACAAATCCAAAAATTTGAAGCGCATACACTAGTTTGATTCGCCAACTTGTCAGCCATCTGTGTATGCTTCCTAAATACCCAAACTCTCTACAAGGCAGCGGTCTCTTGGCTGAGTCTTCCTGCAATTCACCATCTAATTTGGACCATTGCAACTTCTAATTAGTTACTGTATTAGACATGATAGTCATCACTTATCATGACAAGCCTTTGATATTTTGTAGGGCAACGTTTCGGGAGAGATCCGTCTCCCATCATCGGGCAATGAGAAATGTGGCTTCTTTCCTATTTATTGCAAAGGTCGGATCGAAAGGTGTAAAGTTAATCGTGAATGTTATCTTATGGTCTGAAAACCGATGGTAATTTTCGAAGCTGTAATTTACGAAAGAAGTATTTCTCCAAGTATTTGGCAACTGAACGACCCCATAGGCCTATTTGCCTTGCAGCAATCTGATTTGTGGCCTGATTGGTGGCCTGATGCTGGTTTAGCTAAGGTGAGCAAGTCTTTTCAACTGACTTTTATGTTGAGCGTTATCAGTTCCTGTTGAGCGTTATCAGTTTGGCGGCCGTCTCAATTTAGAGATAACTATGAATCTTGTAACTACGCTAACACAAACTGCATAAGCCTACTATATTTTGTTTACCTTCAGAACTGGTTCTGTGTATTCAAGCATCCAACCGACAAGAGCATGGCCGGCTTCATGGTATGCAATTATTTTCCTTTCTTCTGGAGAAAGTGGATTCGTCTTCTTCTCCATTCCTGAAATAACAAAAATACACCGTTGCCAAAATAGTGACATGATGGGCCTTGCATTTATAGTAGAGCTCATGCCTTTTTGGAAACTTTGGCACATGCTTAACAAAGTGGTCCTTTTTTTGGCAGACGACTCTGGCTCTGTTGGTGTTTTTTTAATTGTAAACGCTAGCTAAAAATATTGTGCGAAGTTGACCAGGAATATGTTAAGCCTCAATCATAGAAAGGACACTTCTTTGTTCCCTTATTTTACCCCATGCCTTGCCTCAAAACCCCAGAAACAAATCAAATTTTTGATTGGCAAGAATTGAATTCGCGTGACCGCAATGCAGATCTCCAAGAGAATCAGGGCTTACATTTTCTTGTTTAACGTGTGAAGACAGGAGACAGTAACAGACATTGCTTGTGATGATTTTTATGCTACTGACTGAAGAATTTACAAATGACTACAACTTGAATACAGATACCTAAAGGGAGTAAATAGAGAGCTGACAAGAGAAAGAAGGAAATTGAGAAAGTTCACACATGAGGACTGGTGTGATGAGGAGGCTGTCATGTACATGCAGACGCACACTCCTATTACACTTCGGAGGGGGGGGGGGGGGGGGGCTGAAAAATTAGCCAACCAGAAAATGGCAACAAGCATGATAAAAAAGACAAACTTGATGAATAACTATTCAAGAAATGAATGATGGCAAATACCTGCAATTATTCTTTCAACAGCATATTCAAAATTATTTTGTCCAATTTCGGTTTCATCGAATCGTGCTGCGTGCAAAGCTGCTTCGTTGCAAATGTTGGCAATATCAGCACCTAAAACGAAGAGAAGATGCGAATTACCATTTTGAAAGGAAAACGAGAGCTAAGTAGAGGGTCGAGTAGTGCGACAGAGTTGAAATTTTGCAAAAAGACGACATCTAGCTATTTTGCTTAGCTAAGTACATGTCTCAACATAGGAGAATTTCGTATTCATTTCTTTTTTGTGTTCTCAGTTTGAGTAGTCTCTGTGGTGCAATGATTAACATGCTATAACTAACTATTAGAAAGTTGTGAGTTCGAGCCACGGTCATGGCATCTGTGATTAAAGAGATAGCGACCGTGGTAAAGTTTAAAGCACAATTGTGTCCCTCTCTGCCCAGGGGTATAAATAGGCACCTGGCTGGTAATTGTGAGCAACATGTGGCTGCACCGTGCTATATGCTATATGCATCAAGACCAGGGCGCAATCTGTAAATTCAGTTTAGTATAAAACTGCATTTTTTAATAGCCAAGCAAACTGCAGCATATATGACCACGTGATAAAACCAATGTAGTTTGATTGGCTGATGTCAAAATGTGAACAAAGTCACAGTTCCGTCAAATACAAAACTCGCCATTGTTGTATGCCTCAATACACAGGCTTTTTGAGATGATACATGTAAAGTTAATACTTGGAAAAGAAATTATCAATGTATCAATGTTTCCCTTCACTTTAGCAAAGTTAACATCAACACATAATAACAATTGTAGATAAAATACTGTGAAAACAGCATTTGTTAAAAAGATCCGCTTAAAATTACCGCTTTTTCCAGGAGTAAGTTCAGCTAATCGCTTAGAATAAACAGAGACAGCTTTCTCTAACTTCAGTTTTTTAAGATAGAGATCGAATATGTCTTTCCTCTCTGGCAAAGTTGGCAGGTCGATGTTGACCAATCTATCAAATCTTCCAGGTCGAAGCAAAGCCTAAGCAATAAAAAAACCAGTAAAAAACATGACTCGTGATCTTCTAGAGAAAAAATGCGTAATTTCAGGAAGCCTCGTAATCATTATTCCAGTCCGTGAAATGCAAGTCGTAGTTTTTTGTGATATAGTATGGTTGCAAATTCAAGAAACAATTCAGCTGCGAATAACGAAATAAAATGTTCTTGAGTTTGGAAACTCGCCAATCACATCAGCGTATTATAGTTTCCGCACTCAGATTGGTGCAACAAAACGTTACCGCAGCAAGCAAATTTCTGTATGCTTGATTGTATAAGTCCCAGTTTGAACAACTATTCTAAATTTTGAAATTCAAAAATACAGTAGACTCAAGTTAACGTTTCGCTTTCGCTTCATCAGAAAGCATCTGCTCCTCTTCACACCTTTATTCTCTAACTATTTTTTTTTTTCGGCCCTCCCCCCTTTTAATTAACTTTTATTTACATATTGTACTAGGTCGGTCCCAAAATTAGGTTGCTGCTCCCATGAGACCCTATTATAATTTAGGTTTATAGGTAGGCCCCAAATTATTTTAAAGTTTATTTCTGATGAAGCGAAGGCGAAACATTACTTGAGTGTACTGTATTTTCGAATTTTTTTATTACATTTAAATAGTTTATGGTAAGGAGCTTATGATTGATTATTTTAAATTTTTTATTGAGTTGAATAAAGGTGGTAACTACGAAAAAATGAGCCATTCATAATACTATGGTGGCCATATATGAGCCACTTTAAGATCTCCCCCGGCCCGAATGTCGGTATTATCTGAACACCTACAACTTAAGACGCTTAAATCGGGATTACAGGTGTTTCAGTATGTGTTGGCAGTGTAGCTATAACTTTCCTGTCCCAATCACCGTCCCTAATTTCATCAATTTCTCAAAAAAATTAATGGGCTGGAACACTGAATAGCCTAAACATATTTTCCTGAGCTTTAGTTGAACCTAGAAAAGGGTTTATTCGCTATTATCTAAACTCCTACAACTTAAAGACGCTTAAATGGGGATTACAGGTTTTTTCAGTATGTGTTGGCAGTGTAGCTATAACTTTCCTGTCCCAATCACCGTCCCTAATTTCATCAGTTTCTTAGAAAAATTAATGGGCTGGAACACTGAATATTTTACTGAGCTTGAGTCGAAACTAGAATAGGGATTTATCGATATTATCTAAACTCCTAAAACTTAAGACGCTTAAATGGGGATTACAGGTGTTTCAGTATGTGTTGGCAGGGACATTAAGTGTAGCTATAATTTCCCTCTTCAATCATCGTCCCTGATTTTATCGGTTTCTCGGGCAAAGTGATGGGCTGGAACACTGAATAGCCAAAACATATTTCCCTGAGCTTTAGTTGAACCTAGAATAGGGGTTAATTGATATTATCTAAACTCCTACAACTTAAGACGCTTAAATGGGGATTGGAGGTGTTCAGTATGTGTTGGCAGGGACATTAAGTGTAGCTATAATTTCCCTCTCCAATCATCGTCCCTGATTTTATCAGTTTCTCAGGCAAAGTGATGGGCTGGAACATTGGATAGCCAAAACATATTTCCCTGAGCTTTAGTTGAACCTAGAATAGGGGTTAATTGATATTATCTAAACTCCTACAACTTAAGACGCTTAAGTGGGGATTGGAGGTGTTCAGTATGTGTTGGCAGGGAAATT
>WUAR02458872.1:0-13996 GCA_015164055.2 Chrysaora achlyos
CTAAGAAAATTTGCTTCAATACTGGTGAGGAAGCCTGGCAACTCCGCCACTCCTAAATCCTTCCAACAGGGCCTTTTGATTTATCATACCAATGAGGAAATAAAGTACCCTGAAATCTTTTTGATTCCGATCATGCAGGCTATATACCATCTCGAAGTATGTATTTTCAGTTAAATTTTGGATCTAGTAAATGATGCGTTCTCTTGTCAATAAACTTGACTTTGCCAGATTTGATGCACCCACTTCTTATAATGGAAATGTGACCGCTGAAGAAAAGGAGCACAATTGACCTTGGTGAAAAGGGGGCCCCTAAAACAGACTCCCCGCCCCTTTTTTGAGAGCTAATCCGCGCCTGCAAGGAGCAACCCAACAGGGTAACATAAAACTAGTAATCTGCTTATCCCATCTACCAAAATGGCGAAATAACTCCAAGGAGTTGAACTAGCTTATGATAGCTCAAAGGAAAAGCAAAATGGAGATGATAAAATGCACTGAGCTACCCATCACAAGATTTATTGCCCATTGATGTTTCGCCGATTAGAGGAACGTAAAAGTAATTTATGTACACAACTAAATCATTGTTTTTCTGCTCACCATTAAAATTCTGTAACACTACAATGCAAACATGTGGTCTTCTTGTTTCTCCCCGGCCATCAACTGCATTTGTCGTGGAGCCGATCTTGCACTGTTTTGCGTAGCTACGCGCTGTGGCCCTGACAAAGATCTCTCAGTAAGAAATTGATCGAATTCGTCGTTTGAAATTGCTTGTGATCCCGGCTGATTTGGTGCTTCATTTTGTCCGGCTTCCTCTACTGCTGCTGATTGAGTAGGCTCTGCTTTATTCTGTTGAAGAAAAACAATTTCAGTGTAAACATTATTACTATTATTATCTATTTATTTAACGTTGGCTTTTCTAATCAAATATCTAAAAGCTTTTATTTCAAGGACCATTTATCAACTGCCAGATGCGTTCTTAGATCAAAGTTATCACAATTTCAAATTGAAAATTGCACAGAATTTGACTGCAAGTAAATCTTCGGAGTACATCTTTTAAACAATTTGTTAAATTTCTTAAACATTCTGAAAGTTTGATCCTTTAGCCTATTGAAACAAAACAAATAAAAAGGTCGCTAAATGTTGGATTTTCTAACTAAATAGCTAAAATTTACTATTCCAAGGACCACTTATCAACTGCCAGACACGTTGATAAATAAAAGTTATCAAAATTACTAGATTAAGAGCTGGGAGGAGTTAGTTTGCAAATAAATCTTCAGAGTGGAAGTTTCAAACACTTTGTTAAACTCTATTGAAACAAAACAAATAATAATGTTCTTAATTTATTCCTTTATAAATTTTCTCACGACAAATCTGAAGATGATAATATATAAATTGACATAGCTAAAACTTAAATCCAGTGGAGAATTTTAGACGAATTGGTGTATTCGTGGCTTTAATACTATTAAATTTAATTGTCGGAAGATGGCACTATGACTTATAATCATACACCTTAATAGTTGGACAGTTTTTGAATGGTGAAAAATTGTGTCACTCAAATCAGAAAGCAGTATTTCCAAAAGGTCTACTATGATTGGCTCATGTAAAAGTTCTACAAAAATGAGGAAGGTCAACTATCCCCAAGCTGTGAGCAAATAAGAAGAAAACCTCTGCCTGCACAGACAAACTCTAATCAACTTTACTTAAATGATTCTTGCATCACAAATACATTTACTTCACTTCAAATCGTTTGAGTCCCAGTTTAGCAAACATGATTAGCATTGGCCTGTGTTTAAGCCAAGAAACGTTGCCTATATAACGTGAGAGTAAGAGTGCAAAATTTGGGGTGTATGATTATCATGAGTCGAGTAGGAATATCCAACACTTCAGAAGCCTAAACTGCAGTTTACTTAACGTTCGGTTCTAGTCTATTGTTAACATGTTATGAGAAGACTGATGGTTTGCAAAACTAGCTACGTTCATTTAGTTCGGTATGAGAGGAGAGGGTTTATGTGCTCCAACAAAGTTGCAGATTAGGAAAGGGAGCAACTAAGGGCAGCTGAATGGAAGGGAATTTCATCCAATGCCGTCACTTTAAACCTTTAAATATTAGCTCTTACTCAACATATATATAGGCCTGTATAATTTCATATCATAGCAGACGCCCCTTTCATATATAGCTTGCAATTTTAACTACGGGCTGTGCCAACCACTGCTACAAATGCACTCACCAAATCGGTGTCCTTTAGCCACTCTGCGACATCTTCGATTCTGAAAAAAAAAAGAATAAATGATAAATTTATAAAACAAATTTCTTCAGAGACAAACATTTTAGAGACAAAGAAAGCTCATAATCTCTTAAAAGGATATAGTTTGATAACTTGTTAAAAGGACTAATGACGTCACTCACGAAGAAGGTGATATGTCTACAGACTAGGGCTTCAAGAATTGGCTCTAGTTACGTAAAACTCCCCGGTTGAAAAGGTGGCAAATAAAATTTTTCTCATTAAACGGGGAAGTGATGAAAAAGTCAGCCACAAAATATCTTTACACTCGAACAAGTACAAATTTTTTGGTTTTTGTTGACGAAATTTGTCTGTTTCTGGTGTTTTTGCCATAAAAATGAAGAGATTTCGAAGAGCCCCGTCTTCAAATGTCTCTTCTAAAAATAATTTTAAATTTATTTAACGAGTTTTCGAAGAGCTACGTCTGCAAATTCCACCAAAAACATTTTAAAAATGATCATTTGTTTACGTTTAGAAAAACTTTCTTTAAATTTCTCCATTTTAAAAAGCATTTGAATTTATCCGTTGTTGGTGTTTTTGACATGAAAATGACGGGATTTCGAAGAGCTCCGTCTTTGAATTTCTTCAACCAAAAACCGTTTTAAGAAGTTATGCGTTTTGAAGCGTTCTAATGGAATTAAAAATCCCAAAACCGATCTATTCTGCTGAAAATGAAGCAATGAAAGTCAGGGACAAATTTAAGCTAAGCAGATAAATAGTTGCAAAAGTTCAACACTTACTCATCTTGAATCTCTTTATCCATCTAGATAAAATAAGAAATATTGAATTCTAAGTATTTACGTAAAATTATCAAGACACAGGTTCTTAAATCATCTAGCCTACAAAAGCCATGTTTTTAGCGAATAAATCTTTCAAGGGTCCCTCCAGCTGAGGTTTTTGGTTTAAATGAAAATTCTTCCTGAATTTGAAGTTATCGGTGTTTTTCTGCGATATTAAAAAAAATCTATCAAAGAGATAATTAAGGCACTCAAAATTCTTGGGGCGTTCGGAAATTTTTCAAACGAGGTTGCATCACAGTGACGTCAAACTAACGCACATTTACTACGTCACAATGACGTCACACTGATGGATTTCGAAAATTCTGCTCCAAGAAAATTCACTTCAAGGATCAATTTACAAACGCTTATAAATTCGAAAACGTAGAATATATATCAAAATAATTGCTAATTCGGAATCAGGAAGTTAAATTGCACCTTACTAAAAAAAAAAACCTTTGAAAATACACCTTAAGTACATGCCATTGCGTTTTCACACAATACAGAAAGCCTTATATTGAAAGCTGCCTCCTATTTCAACAGTGTTAAAAAGTCATCGACTGGCTCTTGCAGGCCACGTTACTCGACAAGAGGAACCTGCTGGAAAGCTTCTCCTTTGATCACCAGAAACGAGGAAACGTGTTGGAGAACCTCATATTACCATCAAGACGTTATTGGAAAAATATGCTGGTTTATCTGGACCAGAACTTCTAGCGGCAATGAAAGAGCGAGAAATCTTAAACGATTAGCTACATTCATGCTTCATCATTACCGCAAGGGATTGGATGACACAAGAAGAAGAAAAAGAACATACATTAGCCATTTTTGACCTTCGCTAGAGGATCTAGAAGGATCTACATAACTGCATCTTCAGCATTGTGTAGCAAATCTAGCTACTGTGTCCACATAGCTGATGGAGAAATGAAGCGAATGAAAGGATTTAACTACCCAGCAAGGCTAGCGGCTTACCTCTGTTTTCGCAGGTGCATATGAGTATGGCGCTTTCGAAGATATCGCTCCAGAAAATGAGGCGGATGGAACATTTGTGGTGTTATCTTCATAAGTTGATCCGCTAGAAAATGAGAAGATAAGAGAAAATAAGCAGCAGACGAAATTAGTAAAAGTAGCAGTGTAGAGCTGCAATATGAAAAAATGAAGCGAAATTCCTTAAATATGTAATCGAAATGCATCGTAACAGCTGACTGTTATCCCGTCAAGAAAGTTAACGCCTTAGTGTGGTGGAATTCAACGACTTAAAGGTCGCATCCACCTTATACCTCTAAATAACTGCACTTTAAGCATTGAGTAATGGGTCGCATCGGGTTATTATTCGGAAAAAGCATATATAATAATAATCAGCCCATTCAACAAGTCTTATCCATCAAATTCAGTCGTATATTGTAAGCAATGGTATATTTCCATATTCATTCGTCATTGTTTAATGCAAGATTTTACAATAGTTTCACCAGAGACACCAACAATCAGTTTAAAATCAACTTATAATAATAAAAACAAAATTCACAATATCAATCAGTATGGCAAAAAGACAACTAAATAAAAACATCAAATATAGAAATTGGTGAAAAAATAACATGATTTATACTTCTTTCGGCTGTCAGCGAAAGTGCTGCCTCTTGTCTGCGCAAACATATCGAATTCTGCATCGTCTGGGTTCACAGGCTCTGCTTCTAAAATAATATAAATAAATCGTACAACGTTTCGAGCTTGACTCGTCTTCATGTATTAAAATTGCCACCTGACTTTCGAATCATACGTTTCCTACGATTTCATAAAAAAACTATGGCTCGTCTAGCTTTTTGAAGAACTAGAATAATTATAACGAGATTTCATGAACTCGGCCAGCTTGTTCGCTAGAACATTATGAGTCAGAATTTGAGCGGGTTTTGGTTTATTTGTTGATGCGGGACAGCGAAATCTAACGACGAATGTAATCAGTCTACAGCGAGATTAAGAACCGTCAACGTTTTGCGATATAAATCTGCCATTGTTTGCCAAGAAATTGTTAATAAGAAATGCCACAATTAGGCTATTAGACAGGCAACATGCTTGGAAATTTTTAAGAGAAATCAATACCAACTTTACCTTAATATTTAGTAATATCAAACTTCAAATTAAAACTTTTGAAAAAACCTGAAGGACACTTAGATAGTTTAAATCATACATCGTATTTCCATCAATCCTATTTTTTTTAGTAGCTGATAGAGAGGACCCGATTTATCATCAGTAAATAAAGTTGATCTATAAGGGTGCTTCAAAGAGGCTGTTTGTTTATAAAATAAGTACTTCAGCAAAACCATTGAATAACACACAGCGCATGTAGAACATAAGCGCGGGGAGTAAGGTGCATAACGTCAAAGGCGAACGAGCGGTATTAACGATTCTAAAACTTATAGATAAAAATATCATTCTGAAACAAGCTGAGCATTTTAGATACTGATCTTTGTAAAAATTAAATGACGTCAGTTTCCCCCTTGCAGTTATGGTAGCTTACGTAGCATCAGGCAGACCCTGTTGCTGTCTCTACTACATTATCTCTACAACATCCAACTGATGGTAAAATAATCGAGAAAGAGCAAAGCTAAGTAGGTTGTACTCACGAGGATATGTAGCTGAAGTGTCATCAAAGTTTATAAGCATAGAACTTGATCTGAATGATAAAACATACGCATTGGTATATTCAGAATGGCAATTTTCTTCCAAAAGGAAAATTGGATCAATATTCATTCTTTAGGAGCAGCACAAATTTCGCGTATGTAGAGCAGGCATGTTGGTCGGGTTTTTGTATTCTTCGAGTGTCTACAATTGAGGTAGTGTTTGCAGTGTATCACATATTTAGTATATGCAATTCATGCACTTTATGTAGTTGTAGTGGGTGTAGTTGAGGTAGTGTTTGTGGTGTACTTATGTCAGTGTGTGCAGTGACAGTAAATGTACGCATTCCATACAGGTTGGGAAGCGTTTGCAGTGTATGAGATTGAGTGTACGTAGTTTATGCACTGTATGTAGTTGTAGTGGGTGTAGTTGAGGTAGTGTTTGTGGTGTACTTATTGTAGTGTATGCAGTGATAGGTAATGCACGAAGTTTATATAGTTTAGGTAGTGTTTGCAGTTCACGAGGAGTGTGTAGTGTACGTAGTTTATGCGTTTAGGTAGTTTTGTTGGGTGTAGTTTATGTACTGTATGTATTGTATGCTGTGCGTGTAGTGTACGTCATCTATGCACATTATGTAGCGGTAGTGGCTGTAGTTTATCAAGTATATGTAATGTATTTTCTGTAGTGCATGCAACGAGACTCTCAAAACATTTTGAGGTGAAATGAAGAAAACAATTCGATACCCATTTTGCGTGATTTCCGGCTGGTTTTGCATCTCTGTTTCGCCGTCTGCAAGCTAATAAAACAAAGATGTTTTACATTTACGTATTTCGACAAGGATTCTTCTAGGCTGATACTTCAGTTCTAGGTTCAGGCTTCATACTTGATGATAAAAGTGATAGGGTTATGGGGAAACCTTATGAGATCATAAGATGTGATAAAAAATATACCCTATCACATAATAAGCCGTTATATGAATGTTTTACTGCAATGGTATCTAGGCCACTTTTCCCCCTAACCCACATACAAAATCAACTAAAGCTGTAATAGCTAATCTAAATTGATACAGTAATACGCGCTAATACCAAATGAATTACAATAATAACGTTACTTGCTACTCTAAACTTAAACGAAACTATTAAAAGATAAATACAAACATTGTAAGGGTAGAGGAAAATATAATGCCTAAGGAAAGTTTGTTTATAATGTTTACTCTTTATTTGATAAATTGAATTTTTTGAAATTTGTCTCTGATTCGAAAAGACAAATTGTTATTCTTCCAAACAATGAAGATTTTCCTGGCTCATGAGAAAGACAAACAAATTATTGATAGTTAATTGTCGCGCTGATGGAAATTTCTCTTTATTTTGCTTAAAATAGGTTCTCTTTCATAATTGGAAAACAGCGAACTGCCAAATTTATTTCGTCTTTCAGTTCATGAATTCCTAGCATCGTCGCAATTTCTTTCTGCTTTAACGGAAATCAAGAATTCAAAATTTGCGAAAATTTTATTTCCAATACCCAGGATTCCCAACAGAAAGTCGGTCACTCTACCCAAGCTATTGATCCGCTTCAGAGCTTTGATAACGAATAATTTTTTTAAACAAATTTTAATTTTGTTTTTCGTTGTTTTGTTAGTATTAGATTCACGATTTCTACTAAAACGCGAAAGTTTATTCTCGCAAAATATCCTTTTTCGCTTCTTCCGCGAAAGTTATTTCCAAAAATTTCGCGCTTTTCTCAATTCGCGAAACTTTCTTCCCGCAAAACTTACTTCCCTTAAAGTATTCTAGGGATTCTTGAATTTGTATTAGACATGATAGTCACCACTTATCATGACAAGCCTTTGATATTTTTGTAGGGCATATTGTTGTTCGACCTTTGCAATAAATAGGAAAGAAAACCACATTTCTCATTGCCCGATGATGGGAGACGGATCTCTCCCGAAACGTTGCCCTACAAAAATATCAAAAAGGCTTGTCATGATAAGTGGTGACTATCATGTCTAATACAGTGTCAGAAACAGCCTTGATAAGTCCGAATATATTGATTCTTGAATTGTTTATGACTTTATAGCAGGGACCTTTCTGAAGGCACAGACCATGGTATGAGTAATGATTGTACCATATCTTCAGGACCGAGCCCCGGATTAGCTTTGAATAGGGTTCATGGGTTGTTTCTGACCACTGATGAACCATCTAAGATTTTACATTCCAAAGATAGTGCTAGTTTTGTCCTAGACAATTTTGTTTTATTTTTCTGGTCTGTGACTTTAAACAGATCCCTGCTATGACGTCATTAATTCCTTCCTTCCGACAGCCATAACTCAAAAATGACATTGAACTCAAAAAAATATTGAAATAGCCTAATTTTTCCTAATTTACTATCAAATCTCTTTCCATGAATGCGAACTCCCAAAAAGTGATAGGTCCACTTTAGATTAATAGTTTCAATACTTACAGTAGGAATGATGTCGTTTGCTGAAACAGGCGACGAGACTCCTTGCATGTTTCTCTCGAATCGGTCGTACCGAATAAAGACATTATTTAGGGTATCATTGACTCTCAACAGCTCACCTTAAAGCAGAGAAATGCAAGCAAATATTGACTAAGATACAGGTACCAAGATAAACATTGAATTTTCCAGAATCGGTTACAGCCAAATAATTTTAATTATGAACAAACAAAGCTGCAAGTATGAACAGCTGTTGTTTAAATAAATAAAAATAAAGGGATGGTTTGGATCTAGCATGAATAAAAATAACGGGATGGGTTTAGATCTAGGAAGCGTTCAAACACGAGTGCAAGAAATGAAAAAGTAAATTAAATTCTAAACAATGAATTTGCGCGAGTATTTCCCTCAGAGGAGAAAAACTTGATAATTGCCCTAAAAAAACTTGATAATCTTATGAAAAATTAAATCAACTAATTAGAGGACCACATAATACTAACCAGTAACTTCATCATTTGCAATGCGCCCAAGCAGCTCAATTATTCTTTTTTGCATCTCTCGGCATGTTAAGTTTAATTCCTGTGAAAAAATGAGATCTTTATAAAGAGTTAAGTCTCACCCTTGAGAAACTGTATTACATGCAATTTAATGCCAATAATTGAAAAATATATATTATATAAAAGGTATGAGCAAATAGTGATTCGACGTCTTTTGATATGCTAAATAATGGTACATATGCTTGATTTGAAGTATCCATCTTTACATACAAACCTGTTAGGCGATGCAAGCCATAAACATTAAGCAATAGGAAAGATTCTAAAGCTTGATTTGGCCCACTTCACAGAGGACGATTAACTAATTTTGGCTTCTACGTTCACAACCTTTTTTAACTCGTCGTCTACCTTCAAGATAGCTGCGCACCCAGATTGATATGAGATAAATTAGTGACATTGCTTTTAATGAATTGACAAGAGACATTTCTGTGTGCTCTTGCTTATTTTCTACACTACAGATAGATATCACCCTTATTACGTCATAGTGGAAGAGGTTATAATGACTTAGCTAAGCCGTTCATATAGACCCAAGGATCGCTGAATTTCGCGACCTGCAATCCTCACGATTCTTGCAACAAAACGTTTCCCATTAAGTCGCAAGGATTGCAGATAGTAAATTTAAGCGATCCTTGCGTCACTGGCAATTAAAAAAACGTTTCCATTAAAAAAAATAAGGATCACCACCTCACAGAGATGGAGAATCGCAACAGATTTGGAAAAGTAGTTTCCATTAAGACCTAAGGACCGCAAGTTGCAAATTTCAGCAATCCTTGCGTCACTGGTGATCCTTGCGTCTATATGGAAACCAGGCTTTACTTATCATAAATATTCAAAAACCAACCTTGAGAAGTTTAATGTCTTCATTTTCCTCTTGATGCGGACTCAGAGTCGACAGCATTTCTGACAAAACACGGCAGTTTTCTTCCACTATATTCAACTCCGACCTCAGTTTGGAGAGCATGGTTGGCGATGGGTTGATAGGTCCAGAGTTGGCGCGTTGTAGTTCTCCTGCAGTGGCTGGTCTTTGTTGAACAACTGGTGCAAACGCCTAGAACAGAAGCAAATAAGAATCAATTCCTCTTCGTATAAACAAGAGTGACTCAAAGGTTTTAATGAGGAAGAAAATCAATGATAATCAGTTTTGGATTAGATCCGTAAGGATGCTTTAGACAAGGGGGAAGCCATAAATGTTATTTGGATGGGTACGAAGGCACCTATGGCGACAATGGGGTGTGGCTTTGCACAAACGCACCCACTATTTAATAGATCTAGTCATACAAACTGAAGTAAATGATCTCGTTCTCGTTAACAAATGCTTCTTAAATTGGAGAACTTAAATGCAATTGCTTTCATAACCCATAGATTAAATATTAACTATAGTTTGCAAGGTGAAGGTTAATTTAAAGGGCCCAGAGAGACCACTGAAAAGCAAGACATGGATGTTAATAGCGTGAATGTGGTCTTTCAAATTGGTGTCATCATATCCAGCGATACATATGCTTGCCATTGCCTGAAATCACACAGAGGCTGGCAATAACTCTTGCTGCACTTTATTGCAACCAATTCTAATCCAAATCTAAATTGAAGCGTCTTCAACACTCAAATCCCTGTGTACAATGTCTTCAAGCATTGGCCATGGCTATGCTGCCAAAACCATTTTGCAAAATTAAAATAAGAATTTTTGCATCTTTGCATCAATTTAAAAAGAAAGCCAAAATATTCATTAAAAGGGATGTTCCTATTCTTGATCATGACAGCCATAAAAACAAAATTTCTGCTCACCCTTGGCTGTGCTGGAGCAGCAGATTGTGGCCTCACTTCAGATTCAGGTACTGACTGAAAAAGAAAAAAGAAAATTCATGAGATTATTTGTGCAGCTGGCCTTTGCCAGAAGGCCAAATACAAAAAACATAAAAAAGCCAAAAGAAATACTAATGGGCTCTGAAGTAAGAGTCAACAGATAGTAGCATATGACATGAAATAATATCAAACAAACTGACCCTTTTTGGTGTGTGAATTGGTGCAAGATTATCAATGTCTTGAGCAGGAAACTCATATCCTGATGAACAAAAAGCATGCTGGTAGGAAATTTGGAAAACAAGGGTTATTCACATAACAACACAGTAGTCAGCAAGGGATTCTTAGCTAATTGTTTTATACTTGAATGTGTCTATGACTGGAAGTAATGGAACCATTGAAGCAACATACTAATATGGATGGCACAGCTATTAATATTAAATACAAATTTTGGCTAGTGTGTTAGCTTGAGTACTGCCACTATTGCTAACTGCTCTACGTCAACCATTGCCTTTCTGAGGTTCAGGCAAGAAAAACCAACGCATATATGCTGCAATTTATCATATAAAGAATAGAAGAACAACTACAATGCTACATAAAAGAGCCCCATCTTTACAGATGACTGTATGCTAAGGAGCCATTGAAGGAAACAAATTGATATGAAACAAGGTTTTCTTGTGTAGGGAAGAGTCTGAATAATCACTATTGCTTTATATTAGCAATTCGCATAAACAGAAAGAATAGACTTTATCATATTAAGTGTATTTGTGTATTAGTCATAGGCTATAATCACTAATACATAAAGCTATTTAAGCTCTTGCTGACACGATTGAGAATTTTTGAACTTTACGTTCATTACACAAAAATCTCCACAGCAATGAAAAATACTTTACACATTTTCTTGATACTAGACCAAGTTACCTTGTGCCCTGAGTTGATTATGGTAGTGCACATATGCCTGCAGATCTTCTGAGTTTCTAAATGCATCAGACCAAGACTGGATTAATGAAAGAATCTTCTCCACTAGAACTTGAGGAAGCTGAGTATTAGCTCCCTATGAGAAAAGTCAAGTACTCAATTAGTATAATTGACACTATCAGTGAAATGATTTAAACATTGTTATACAATGGAAAATAATGGCTTCTATTTAAAGGTGTTATTTTCTAGAAATATGAGGAGAAGCACTTTCTGTCAACCATTCCATCGCCTTCCCTTTTTATTTCTTGTGTTATGCCTGTTTTTTTTTGTGGATATGGGCTTATGTCAAGAATGAAAGAAACGGCATTTGTGCACCTGAAGAAACAACATGTGCACACTTGAATGCAATATTCAAACACCTTCTATTGTTTAAAATATTCTTGTATAATGTACCACAGTTTATTATGGTGTTGTTTATGCAGAATTTATTTTATTTGCATTTTCTTAACAAGATCTTTTGGGAAGTCTGCATATAAGAAAAAAGCCTTTAATATGTAGGAAAGAGGATATCTACAAAGCTTTCAAATCATAGAGCATATGTTCACATGATTGAAGAACTTCATGATACCATCTATGTAGCCTGAGCAAGAGTAATAGTAGAACATACGAAAAAATGGTTTGGTATTTAGGAAAGAGAACATTTACAATGTTCAAGAACATATGGTCATGTGATTGAAAAGTTTGATGATGTCATCTTTGTAGCCTGCCTAATTTCCTGAGCAACAGTGATAGGAACATTATACCATGAAAGCACAGGCAAGATTAGCATCAAATTCGGTGCACCTTTTAGGTAAGTCTCCTGAACAAGCAGATTTGAAACCCCCTTGCAAAATTGGTTGCCTTAAAGATAATAAAACTTTATATTTTCTCAATTTCTATACAGTCTTTGTAATATGGGGTGTGAAATCGCACTAAGGTCTATTTTCATATTACAAAGGCTGCCTATATGATTTTTATTGCTTATTTATAATCTGGAAACACATCTCACCTTTGGGCCAAGTATCTTTGTCATTTCTTCAAGAATATCTTTAGTTGTTACCAAAAGATGGAACCTGTGGCCACAGTTCTTCACACACGCTTCCAGCAGCTGGCAAAAAAGTAACCCAGCCGAATGAGAATCACAATTGGTGAAAAAGGAAAGAAATTGCTCCTTGTCAGTGCTAGTTCACTTCTGGTTCAATGCTCAATGAACTATGCTATTTTATGGTAAATACAAATTTACAGCATTATTTATTGCATTTTTCTTTGTTTAAAAAGTTATTAAATTATCTATTACTCTAACAGTTTAACAATGATTTTGAATGCTGAATTTATAACTAAATAAACAGCTTGCTATGGAAATTAGGGATACTTACCGTCAATGTGTACATGATACATTTGTAATCTTTCTTATTTGAAAGTCTCTTCTTTATTGCCTTCACAGCATCTTTAGCTCTATGAACAAAACAAGAATGGCAATTGAATTGACACCATGAAATACAGAAAATATTGATATTAGCTATAGATATTAAAATTAATGGAAAATTGTTATCAAAAGAGTGTTATCAAAACAGTCAAGTCAAAATAAATATATTATAATCAATATCCTCCATCAGACGCAAGTAAGGTTTTAAGAAAGCTATTTTCAAGAATCAACTCCAATAGATGATAAAAGATTTATGCAGTTCTCTTTAACTTTTAAATGCCTACTCACCCTTCCTCTGTGTCATTAATGATGTCACATATTTCAATGAATAGAGCCCAGTCTTCTGAAGGTAGATTGCTATCAGTGGCTCTTTCTAAAATGAAAATGATACTTGTTGTTCACATTGCAGGTTTAATAGAATAGCATAAATCATAACAAATTTTTGCACAAAGTTGTGCTCTTATAAGCTAAGGCTGTCCAAAATTTTACAGCTATTTAACCCTGTGCAAGCATTTGCAATAATTGTATAAGACATTTAATTTGTATTTTTAGTTAAAAATAATAATAATAATAATGATAATAATATATCAAATAAAGGAATATGAGGGTTTCAGCCTATTAAAACCTAGAAGTTGTATTTGTGTTGCAGTGGAGGCTATCATAAAGTTTTTCAAATGTAATACTGTTGTACAGTTGACAATTTCTCCAGGTAGCCCATTCCATTTTATTAATTTGCTAGAAAGCAACCAAAGAAGGTCCAGGAAATTAGTGAGGGCCTGGCGGATTCTAACACCTAATAATTTTCAAGGTTGAGTTCATGTTCTTATCCACTGCTTACAAGCAATCCACGAAATATTTGTGCCATATTTTACCATTCACAGCTACAGCACCATAGATCTTTTACAGGACATCAAGTTCATTCCAGTGAGCTAGGCCCAAAGATCTTTGGTGTTGAGTAATTGCTTGTTTTGTTTACATAAAATGAGATGGCATGTGAGGCATTGCAATTAAAAAAGGCTTTCTCCCTCTTATGGTATCTTGGGGTCTTTTATTATGACTTGGAACATTGGCATAATTCTTCAGAAATTCAACATTTGATTTTAAGAGCACGATTGCAGAAAGGCTAATTGTTAGTTGCTTGCT
>WUAR02459983.1:0-13985 GCA_015164055.2 Chrysaora achlyos
GAAAGATTTTTCTCATTCCATTGAAGATCTTGCTTTCAAAATTCCAGAAGTTGTATGAATCTGCATTGAATTTTGTTTATCAAGTATCGTACTAGCTAGCCTCATACTCAGTGGCGTAGCCAGGGTGACATCTTTGGAGAGGGGCCAAAATAACGAGCGCAACGAGCTATCAATGGGAGAGGGGCCGGGGGCTTGCCCCTTTGAAATTTTTTTGGAACCACGCCCTTCAAAACGTCGGAAAACGCCCCTTTTTGGAAAAACCATCTGAAAATGAGAACGATAAGGGTCCTAGTGTTTGACTATTGGGTGGGAAAGTTATGACAAGCACAAGAAGAAGTTTACGTTCAAAGCTTGGAGGAGCTGTAAGTAGCGATGTTCATGGGCATCATCTTTAGATCTGTAATCTTTTCCAAGCTTGATATATAAAGCCACTTGTATGTGAAATTTTAGGGGAAATCGACTACGAGCGACACGAAGAGGAAATATTCTTTAACAAGTTCAATCAATACTTATACACTAGAAGTAACTATCCGTTAGTTAATGCCCGATTTCCTTTAGAAACACAAATATCAGCACATGTAAGGAGAGAATAGTTGCATTTTTAGTTCGAATGTGTAAAGGTGAAATAAAAACAATTGATTTCAATGGTTCCAATGTTGTTCGTTTAATTTCTGTGATTAAGTGCTCGTTAATTGGTTCATTAATAGCATGGAGGCTATTCATTGGCTCAATTAAACAAACAAATCATGTTAGCACGATGTGACTTCTTTGGTTCTAATATGCAACAATAAAAATATGCGTGGACCAGACACGAAACCCAGTTGCTTGCTAGTAGTAAGCCCTCGCTACGCTAGCGCAAATACCATCTTAAACTAAGTCCATTCTCCTTGGTGCCATATCCGCAAATTCTTTAACAAGCAGCTTTGTATCGAGATTCGTTAGGATGTCTGATTCAACAGACATCAACGAGGGGCGATTCACTTTACCAAAAGGTGTACGAGATTTCAAGGAAAACAAAGGGATTCCTCAGAGATTTCTGACGAAACAAAAGGATTTCAAGAAAAGGTGTACGAGATTCTAGACAGTGAATTGCCCCTCAGACATCAACATAAGACTTTGAAGTCTTTCTTGCGTCATGGTAGATCAAACCTCGTCTTGTTTCAACGAGCTTCGGTTTTGAAAATGCTCTTTGGGCACTGCACGATGTTAATGGTAGAGATTTCCATTAATTTTTTCACTTCACCGTAACATAAAAGATCATCTGTTCTTTCATCATACAGTTCGACGAAGGATGCAGCCCTCTCTTCCTTTCTTGCTTTTCCTAACACCCTTTGAAAAGTCTGCGATTTTTGAAAGCTTAAAAGTTGGCCCTCCAACGAGTCAATATGCAAGTCGTCATTATACCAATCCACAGCATTCTGGATGTTTTTTTAATGCATCTGGGTAAGTCAAACGTTCTGGACCCAGGTAGCCAAGACCTTTCAGGATCGTTGCACTCTGACTATTGAATCTCGTTGAGATTGAGGTTGCCATCAGGTATCTCCGTTTCTGACATTCTTTCTGACACTAAGCCAGGCAAAGCAAGTACACAGCACGATAAGATACGCATAAAAACTGATAAAAACTAAGATTACTTTTCTCGTTTTCACTAGATTTAATTTCAAAAGGAAGTACAATGACGATTTCACGCAAAAAAAAATGCAACTGCTTTTTCAAAAGGCTACAATGCTCAGCGGGACCATAACAGCGCAAGGAATGACAATCAATCCCAGAAAATTTTGACACATCCAAACCCATCCCAACAAGAAAAGCATGACCCTTTAACAATAGTGACAGATGTGGTCGATTATCAAAATTGCACCTAAGGCCCTAATTATCTTCAAGAAGTTGTTGAGACAGGTGCTTAGGTGACTGACCGAAAATCTCATGACTAATGACGTTTATTTGGAGAAATACTGTAGTATTTTTTCTGAAATATAATCAACCCCCCTCCCTGAGGTGTCGCTTTTATTGCAGATTTGGGCTTTTCTCAGACACAAAATTTTTGACCATTGGGGAGGCGACCGCCCCCTCCCCCCTGGCTACGCTACTGCATACTTGGGTTCTAGCTTTGTCCAACAGCCAGGTGCTTTGGGGGATTTGGTTCACATTTAGTAGCTACTGTCAAATAACAATTCATAATAACAAATCCTAAATAGCTACTGTTCATTTAAACATAAACTATGATGACGGACATATTCAGCGGACTGATGCCTTTAGATTGGTTGGGCAGTTCAAACCATTAATGCGCCCAATAGAAAACCCTCGCATATGTATTATTTTGACTTATCTTTTCTTGCAGTGCCTAATCTAGATTATTTTCCGAATACCATTGTGTAGGAAAAAGATTTACATCACTCTGTTTGAAGTGAGTGGAAAACTTTCGATACCACGCCCTTTAGAGCAGCAAAGGACTGTTGCACGTTCTTTAGATTGTCCCTAAGATGGCTGGCTAAATATCTTTAACAGGAAATAATTTGCATAGCTACATGTTATATTTCATTAAAATTTTCGTGATATATAGACATAGAAAAGGACTGAATAGAATTGGCTAAAGAAATTGTGCAGGAGAGCAACTATGATTTTTAACTTCTTAATTTTCCCAAAGGACATTATCTTGTAAAAGCTTTAACCTTAATAGCAATATCTCAACGAAGATCAACAAGAAGAGGTTTTAGACAAGTAGTTATATAAATACTCGAGTACCGTGGAAAATGTTCTAAAAAGAAATATTTATTTCTGTTTGTTTGACAGTCTTGGTACCCAAACAGAACCCAAACTTTTGCGACATTCCTTTCGCTTGCCTGTATTTGGTGTTTTCCTACAGTTTGTAGTGATAAACAACTTAGTTTCGATAGATTATAAATTAGATTCTATCACCCCAGGGATGAAAATTATGGCAAATTATCTTCTTGAAAATTGGATAAACAAATTAATAGGATAAATTCATCTCAATACAGTGATCATAGATTAACTTAAGCATTTTCAGCTCTCTTATAATGCTGCTTTGAATGGAAAGATTTTTCTCATTCCATGGAAGACCTTGCGTTTAAAATGTAAAGAGTTGTTTGCATGTTGCATGTGTTTTATAAGGATAGTAGCTACTAGCTATCCCCATTTCCGGGTTCTAGGTTTGTCCAACAGCCAGGTGCTTTCGGGGATTTTTTTATAATTTAGTAGCTACTCTCAAATAACAATTCCTAATAGCCAATCTTAATTACTATTCATTTAAACTGATTTTAGAACTAAACTATGATCTACGATGCCACAAGATTGGTGGGCGGCCCCAACCCATTTTGCGCCCACTAGAAAACTATGTTGTCCTCCCAAGGATTTTACAGAAAGGAAATGTGACTTCTTCTTGATTCTTTAATTGCGGAGTATCCAGATAATATCAAAATTTGTTTTGAAAAGATCAGGCCTCTGCCAGATGGTTTTCAGCCACCAATCAAATAGACAAGCAAACAAATAGTTGAAGATATTTGCAACTTATTTCCCCCGTCCAAATCCTCATGGAAGAATTGGAAGAAACTTTTCACCGCTATGGGTAAGTCAGATAGGCCCAACATCTTCCTAAACAGCTGAAATATTTGTACATAAGCAACAGGCAGCCTTCCCTAGTACAGTGTGCAGAGCATATCGGCTCTTAATCACCGCCCCTAGCTATATCCGTAGCAAACTATGAACATGACCATGAAATGAACGAACTTTCACCAAGCTGAGATTGTAAAGAACTGCCTACAGTCAACTATAAGACATGTTAATGACTTGATTGAGACTGTGAATACTTGAACGAATGCTAAACTGTGTCGAATGACCTTGCCCATCAAATGAGCAAAGAAATAAAAAACTATTTTTAAGTTTCATTTACTGTTTTGTAACCCAGGTTCATTTTGACAAATCAAGCCAAGTTCCCAATACATTCATTTTACCTAGAATTAAGAAATATTTCACAGGCAGTTTCATTGTCTTATTTTCGTTTAGAGATTTATCCTTAAAAAACAAATTGACATTAACTTATAGCCTTACTAGAAACATAGAGACAAACGTTTACGCTTTGAGGTCTGCAGTGCACAACTGAGTTTCGCAGGGCAAAAACATTTCTCACCCCTCAAAAATTATGAGTCAAGCTACCTCCCTGCCATAGACCTCGTTCTACGCATAGCATCCGAGAGTTGTGTCATTGGCAAACCCATTCACAACTTGTTGCTCAAGACATATTCTTTCTGTTCAAAATTTTTTCTTTTTTGCCTTAGTCTCTTTGTTTTTTAATTTACAGAATACAGAAATCATTTTTTTACACTGTTCATATTGTGTTGAGTTATAATAGAAGCTGTCAAAAAGTGGACTAATAAGGTAGAACTAATATGAGCTCATTTTAGTACAGCGAGGTAAGTACAGCGATTGGTCTTCAATGTTTAATAACGATCTCAAAATAATATATAAATTTTTTCAAATAGTTTTTATTAAAAAAAAACAACAGAATAACAAGTCATAACGAAAATTTAGTATTACGTATGTTTCAGAGTAGCAGTCAATGAAATTAATAAAAAAGACATCATAGACACAAAGACATCAGGTCTGAACGCATTTTCCCGCTGTTCTATTCACTAGAAGAGGTGCTTAAGAGTTTTGTTGGGGAAGGGGAAAGGGTGAAGCACGTTAACTTTGGGGTAACGTAACAGTGGTGGTGGTGAAATAAATAATCTTGAAAATCTTAGGGGAATTACTTTGTTAAGCATTTTTGGAAAAATCTTTATTGGAACCCTATTGAGCAGGCTTAGCAGAGTAACCTTCGAACATACAATCCTTAGTGAAAACCGATTTGCATTTAGAAAGGGATATAAAACAGCTGATCACCTCTTTACTCTTCAGGCTATTACTGAAAATACTCTTGAGAACAAAAAAAGGGAATCTTTATTTATGTTTTGTTGATTTTAGAAAAGCTTTTGATTCTGTTAAGCATAAATAATTGCTACGAAAAATTGCAGCTCATGGCATTAAGGAGAAATTCTTGAAAATAATTGCTGCTCTATACTCAAAAGTGAAGTCATGTGTGAGAGGGTCAAGTGGCTTAACAAATTTTCTTGTTTGTTTTCGTGGTGTTAGGCAGGGTTGTCCTCTTAGTCCTTTTGTTGTTTGCTCTTTTTTAAATGATTTAAATGATCACCTAAGTAAATCATGTTCTGGTCTTTTGGTAGACAATAAAATAATCCACACATTTTTATATGCAGCCGATCTAGTTTAAATAGCCTGAGATAAAGACGATCTTCGATCTCAATTAAATGCTCTACATGATTTCATAATTTCTGTAAAATTGAAGGTTAATATGGACAAAGCAAAAATTAGGATTTTAGGGAAAACAAACGAAAATCGCGTGCAAAATTAGGGGGTAAACCAGTCAAAGAATGTAAATCTTATAAATATCTTGGCTTTACATTAAAATCTAATGGGACCTTTATTGAGCAAGTTGAAAAAGTAAAAGAAATAGCGCAAAAATCTTATTTTGCTCTCTTGGCTAAAGGCAGAGAATGGGGAGGGAGGGTTTCAATCAAGAATTTTTTTGTATTTATTTGATCACACAATCATGCCCATTACAAATTACTCTTCGGAAGTGTAGGGTTTAAATGAATGACCGAAACTTGAATCAATACACCTGTCAGCTTGTAAATATACTTTAGGAGTAAAATCGTCAACAACAACTGTCGCAGTTTATTCAGAATTTGGCAGAATACCTGTACAATGTCAACGACTTATCAATATTTTAAATTTTTTTGTAAGACTTAATAATTTAGAAAATGAGCGTTATGGCAGTAAAGCTTTTAATATGTTAATTGAAGATGCTGACTCAAAATGCTCTAATTGGATTTCTGCGGCACGATCTCTACAATTGTTGTATGGTGTTAAATATTCCGACAAAATAAAGGCCATCAAATTAAAAGTAAGAAAACATTTTGGATCAGCAGCTATGCTTAGTCTCAAAGAAAATATTTTACAAGACAAAAAACTAAAACCGTATGCATTGGTAAAATCAAATTTTAATTAGTAATGCATTGCAAGTTGGCTAAGGGCCATCTCGGCCTACATACCTAATTGTAAAAAAAACAAAAAGAAAAAAGTAACCACGACAACGTAACCTACTAGCGATATGTTTGGCAAATTGAATCACAACATGCTAAAGCAACCTTCATGGTCTTTGGGATTCTTTGCTCCATTCGTCTACTGTAACTGTTGCGAAAAATGTCTAGTCTAACCTAGTCAGGCCACAGCCACAATATTTTACAAATGGAAATAGAAAGCCATAATTATTAAATTGCAGCCAAGTGACCTGTTTTTAGTATTCCAGCTGTAGCGATCTTATTCCAAATGCATCTTTCAAGGTTTTTGGCAAATAGTTAGATCAACAACAAACCAGCAAGATCCAAACAGTGCCTTCAAAAGTTACAGTGTGTTTAATACTCAAAACAAAGTAAGCGGCACATAGCTTATCTCATTATTCACATTTCTTAATAACCAAGAATTACTGAAAAAAGGTCTATTAGAGAGGCTGGTTAGCCTGGTAACTCGGGCTGGAAAGGGATAGAGCCTTTACCAATGTAAAGGATCACGTCCTCTGCCATTATAAAAGAACTTTTATTTATTGATACGTTCCATAAGCAAGAGAACAGAGAGCAGCGAGATGCAGCTAACCCTTAGCAAAGTATCGAACCTACAATATTATTAAAGGAACTAAAATTGTTTATCATTAACCAAATAAGGAGTTACATGTGATTATGTATAAAATAGAGCTTGCGATACATGTGCACGTGACCAGAAGCTGAAAGTCCTGCTACAGGGTCCAAAGAGCACTCACTTCCTTGGCCGTGGAGGGAGAGTGAGGGTCTCCCGTCTTTCCGAAGACTTGAAAAACGAGATCGAACATCAAATAAAATCAGTAATAAACTGAAATTGAAAAAGTATAGCTATTGACAACTCAAATTTAAACTGACAGCGTCTGCTGTGTACAAACAGGTCACCAAGGATAACCATTGATCTAGTTTTAAACTAAAATGCAGGTAGGCTCTGTTTTTTTTTAATACATTGTACTGTTGTCCCATATTGAAAGGTATGGGGGATAAGTACATTTTGACGCAACAAAGGCGCAACAATGGCTCTGTGTTGTTGCAGATCGTCAGTGTGAAGCCGCCTTTTATCACGTTACATTTCACAGTTCAAAAAGCAATTTTGTTTGGGTATAACTGTCTGCCTGCTTTTTTTTGTTCTCACATCTGTTAAATCGTAATGCTCTAATGGTTATGAATGTTGCGAATATTTTGTGCAATACAAAATGCAGAGGTCATTTTGATGGTTTGGCATTCAAAGCGAATGCAGTTTACGTCTAGTCAAATTTATTTTGTTTCCCAGAAATGGCTGTACTTGATCTGCCCATAGTCAATGACAGAAAGAAAAGAAATTGTTAAGGGATCCATAGCTAATAGCTTACAAAAAAGAAGGTATGTAGATATATTTTTATATATAATTTTTCTTCGCCCAGAAACAGTAAATAAACAAACAATTTCTTCTATCGAAGCATTCGCAAAAATTACCCAGAAAAGCATTCAGTTGCTTGAAAAAATATGACAATGATATTGCAATCGCTAGTATAATAAAAGTGTTTACCTTTGAATTAACATCCAATTATACCCAATAAAATGGTCTTTCTTAGAATTCTGTAACCATCCGAAAGTGCTCATTAGTCGTGGGCCCATTTCAGCTTGCTATTTCGCGAGAAAATACATTAATTTTCGGTTATCGAGGCTCTAGACCTCTTAAGCCACAAGATAAGCCACATGATTTTATGCCTCAGCAACACCTTGAGGTGTTCATTAGCTTTACTTCAGCTAGTTTTTTTCTTAAGAAAAGCCATCAGATCTCTATAATCGGAATTTCTAGACCTCTTAGAAAAGTAATCACCGGGGATGACGTATGTGCAGTACAGTGGTGGGTGTGCAGTGGGGTGGAGGGTTATCATCAGTACAGTGGAGAGGTATCATTAGTACAGTGGAGAGGTATTATTAGTACAGTGGAGGGTGCGAAGTACAGTGGAGGGTTGTCTTTTATACTGTGAAGAGTTGTCATCAGTACAGTGGTGGATGTGCAATTCGGTGGAGGGTTATCATCAGTACAGTGGAGGGGTATCATTACTACAATGGAGATGGTGAAGTACAGTATAGGGATATCATTAGTACAGTGGTGAATGTGCAATACAGTGGAGGGTTGTCTTTCATCCTGTGAATGGTTATCATCAGTACAGTGGAGGGGTATCATTACTACAATGGAGATGGTGAAGTACAGTAGAGAGATATCATTAGTACAGTGGTGAATGTGCAATACAGTGGAGGGTTGTCTTTCATGCTGTGAAGGGTTATCATCAGTACAGTGGTGGATGTGCAGTACGGTGGAGGGTTACCATCAGTACAGTAGAGGGATTAAAACTAATCTTTTGGTGTTGCATAAAAGTTGCACCCTGATAGTATTGAAAATGAATCTGGAATACAAATGCGATGCTTCACAATACTTGAATGGATACATAAATCAATTATTTGGACCAAGAAAGCTGTATCGTATGCACAAAAGCACAATGCTTGTTTTTGCAGTGTTTTTTAGTTAAACTTTTTAGTTATATTCGATCAATCAAGTGGCCGGTGGCTTCTTTTTAGAGGTTGGCAGGTTTGGACATTCGTCAAATCGGAAACTATTATCTTAAGTGTAAAAATGTTGTCAAGACAGATTTTGACTCATTTCGATAATTCGTTGCCTCAATCTAACCCTCACGCGACATCCTTCTTCTGTTTACTTTTGCAACTGAGTCCTGTCCCTCCTGAAGAACTCCACTGACCCCTCCACTATACTGATGATATCCCACCACTGTACTGCACACCCGCCACTGTACTGCACATATGTTATCCCCGGTGATAATCTTGGGGCGATATGGATTCAAAAGAAGCAATATCACCCACATGATTTTATGCCCCAGCAGCATATGGATTAAAATGATCTTAAATATATCAAACATGCTATTTTGGTTTTACTTTTGCAAGTGTGTCCACCTTTACCCAACTATCATGTTTTGTAGATGCAGTCAGCAACTTCATATCTGCTTTTCATAGCCTATTATTCATGGCCTATTATTGAAACATTCACATACACTCACCTTACAGCTACATAACTACACCGATGGAAAGGTACAATCCAAGTAGAGTAGCTATCACTAATGACAGCTTTGTATATTCACATGGCGGCTAAAAAATTTCTCAAGTGTTACAGATTGAACTTATGCTTAACAGGTCTAACATATAGCTTAGCCACGACCAGTTTTGAAGAGTCTTGATCGGTCAACCTTGAGCCTAAACCAACACAAACTCTGCATCTCTGCAGAACAATCTTGTCAGTTTTCGATGAGCCGTAAACCATAACAATGAACAAGAAATCTGAACTTATTTTTGGACCTCTATTTGAACAGAACTATGAAGTTTTTCTGACCTACTTACTTAGCGATGGTTCTTTTGTTTCGTTTCATCCTTGCGTCCTACCCTTGGGTTTTTTAAAAAAGCTGCTATTATATAGCTTTAACGACAGAATTTTGAATATAAGAGCACTAAAATCATATTTCCAAGCATAGCTGGCTTAGAAGTAGCTCATTGAGCTTCAAAAAGTCAAGATCTGGTCTTGGATAGTTAGTAAAACATGATAAAAAGCATCCAGAATTTAGGTATCGAATTTTGACGTGAAAGGAATTGCTAGATCTCGAGACAAGTAAGGATTCTCTCTTTCTTTGCAGTATATTTCAAGTAAAACCATGCACCGGATAAGGTAGTACGAATATATCAAATTTCCAAGATGCAAAGATATGATCGAAGATAAATTATTTTATAACGAGGATGCAGGAATCGTTTTGCAGGGATGGCCAATTGGTTAGGGTTCATAATTCTAAATTTGAGAAATTTAGCAACTTGTTACAGAAATTATCAAGATAAACATTGTTAGATCGCTGTAAAAGGAAAAGGAAGGTAAAAGGAAAATAAAATCCCGTGAGTCGGTTTACCGGTAGTGGAAAGACAAGATTTGCACTGCTTAAATTTCTTTTAAACTATTCAGCGGTTCCTCTGCACCGATCGTATGGCAATATTCGTCATTCAATAGACTTTTACGAAATGTGAAATGCCTGCCCTAGATAAAAAGATTGGTTGCATGCACAAACTGTCTTTGGAGTATTTTCCGTTTAATTATTTTAAACTTTTCAAGTTAACGTGAAAAAACTATCCTGTTTGCGGCAATCACGTTACATGATCCAGACATTCGACAAGAAAAATGAATGAAAGAGAATCTTTTAGTTAAATGTAACAGTGACTGAGAAGACCGTTACTGCAATACATTTGTGATCAAAATTAAAATAGAAGCTACTTGCAGCAATAAAATTTACAGGCCTACAGAACTCGTGTGATCATTTATTACAAAATATCTAAATCGTATTTTAACATTTTTGTATGCAAATAAAAATTACCGATTGTACAAGTAAAATGATTATCTTCTCAATTCTCAATTAGGGTCTTAAAATTTCCCCAAACACTTTTATCACAGAAACATAAGTATCCACCGCCGCGCATCATCTGAGACTTCTGTAAAAAGGTAACAATTCATAAAAGCAAGTCCAACATTTGAGCTACTAAAACACTGATGGGTGCCAAGGTAGAAACAATCTTTTAGCTATTTGTAATATTGTATTTATTATGATATATCTAAATAGCTACTTCTGTGCTATAATTTGAATATTTGATGTTAGTTAGTTACCCATATAACTATCTAACCAACTGCAAAAATAAATGAAAGAAGCCTAATTCTCTACATCCAGGACAATCTGTATTGTTCTTGCTTAGTTAAAATCAATTTTTAGATGGATGGGGGCATAATTCGGTTAAATACCAATTAACAGAATAACAGAGAGGGCTTACCATCCTGTTCAAGTCACCAACACATACGAGATAACAATCAGGATTTCTCTCCTCTTTTCTCTTTGCAATTATCCACTTCGAATGGTCTTTGGAACTTGCAACTGTTATCTTAGCCTTTTTTCTCTTAGATGGAAACGCCAGCTTTTTGACATGATTAATTTTTTTTGTATTTTTTATTCTACCACCTGCGCCGTTTGTCCATGTTTCAGAGTACAAGTCGACACCAATATCATCGGCGATACTATTTTGTATTTGGATTTTAGCATTTTTGCTCTTAGCGAAGAATCGAAAATTTTTGTTTTGAAACGATTTGATCTTGGCTTTGAATGGCTTTAGATCAGTTCCTGAAAAATGAAAAGGAAATCTTGACTAGATGCAGAAGGAACAAATCACTACAAATAACATTAACGTCGATCGATATGTGCGGTTTGAATAAATCCTTTACAGATTAAAAAACAAAATTACACATAATGCAACGGTAATAGACAACTTATGAAAAAGAAATATAATCTATTTTGAGTGTAAGGTATTTAAAGTATTTTCCAGTAGATAGTCGCTATTGCATCAAAAGTCTACATGTTTCACTTCTACAACACCTAGCTTTGCATAGAACTAAATTTTTGGAATAGCGATAATATCTATTTTCAGTGAATATGAAACGAAAATTTTTATTTGCTCTATTTATCAAATTTGAGGTTTCCCATCCCCTACTCCAACCTAAAAGTGTTGCCAAAAAGGGGACAGACCGCTGCGCGCTAAAATTCCGTGACGTAAAGTGTTTGTGCCAAAATTTCCTTTCCTTTCGAGGTTCCTTCATTTCTCCAACACGATTCTGTGCGCACAGCTCACATACAAAACAAGGCAAGGAAATCAGCAAGCGTGGAAAGACATGATGACTGACATTATCGTTATTCTTGTCAATAATTTATTTTACAATTTTTATAATTTATTAAATGAACTGTGTAATTTTGCGAATCCAAATTTATTTATCTAAACCTCGTGGCAAGAGCGATCGTCCCTTGCACCTAGGCCAGTTTGACATTTTCCACAGTCATACCTGAAAATCAGAAAAAATCACTCTTATTCGTCTAACTCTTTTAGCTGTTTTTGGGCCAAAATTTACGCAAAAACTGCAGCCAATTTTGGGCTTTCGGAGACTTTTACATCTAGTCTAGGTCTCTATATTTATCATATAAATAACGTTAAATATTTTGATTCTGTATGTATTTTGCTTCTACGAAGAATAAACAGAGTATATCTTACTTGCCAACCACCAAAAGAAATAGTTCCATGACATGGATCTCGTAGTTGGGTAGGCCATATTCCATCTTCATCCTCTATCCCGTCTCAATCAATCGCCATGGCTGTTCTAGCTGCCTTCTTCTCAACCGACCTTGCTACCGATGAAACCAGTCGATCATTCTGGTAGGGCAAATATTGCCCACCGGTTGCACCCACAGGCCGCAAGATCTTCCTCAACAATTTACGCCAATACCGCAAAACTCGACCCAATCCTCTGTGACAGAATTTGTGGCAAATTTCTACTTTGAAAGTATTACAACTACGAAAGTTGTTAGTTTTCGAAAGTTTCACGTTCAATTTTGTGACCAGCGCAATCAAACTGGTTAAATAAGCAAACAAAAATATTCGCGTCATATGCACTGCAAAAAAATGTTTTATTTTGAATACTGTAAAAATGAAAAAAGGGCATGAGCTGTGCTCCCGTACGCCTTCTGGTCCAATTGTCAGCTATGATAGCGTTTCGTTGGCAATACATCTTAGTCGAGTGACTTGAAGGGAGAGCATTACCACCTAGAAGGTGCGAAACCTACTTTTCTGGGGTAGTTTTTGGTGTACATTTCAAATGCGAGAGTTGATCAGCCCGTTGTAGTAGAATTTGCTAATACGCAGTAGAAAATACTCAAAACAGAGACAGAGTTATAACGTTGCAATTATATCATGACCGAATCTTTATCTTTACAGAACTTGTATTTGTAGGGTTTTACAAATCATGTGATTATGGCGTAGTTACAATTAATACGTGCATAAGTAAACTAAAAGAAAGTTCTTGGGTTTGTCACGAGTATTTATTGACGTACATCAAAGGAATATACAGAAAGTTCACAACGTGCAACATAACATACATGGTGTTTACATGAAGTACTTTATTGTTGTTGAAGCTATTCCTACTACACCGTTAGGGAGGGGGGGTTTGAGATATGGGGGGTTGAAGTCTTTATTGGGGATGAGTGTTTTGTTTTACTGTATACGTCGATTTTTAAGCGGCAACACTGTTTATAACAAGCATATCAGTAAAAAATAAGAAAATTGAGATGTTTGTTACCACATGGGCTAATTCTGTTTATGGGGGGGGGGGGAGGATGCACATGAAAACCCATTGTTAACATATGATGTTTCTGAATCACGATCTGATGTAAATAAATTGATTGGAATTTATAGTGGAAAAGACCTTGTTCTAGTTGTTTAATGTCCTACTCAAGATACTTCATGGAATAATCAATGCTATCAAGATAAGAGCGCACACACATTTTGTTGATGATGTCAATCAGAACCTTAGGGATGTATCCCGTTTCACAGGAAAGAATCAACGAAAGTTATCAAGAATTGTTTCACGAAAGGGCAGTTATCTGTAATTGTTCAGGCAGAAGAGCCAACGTCCCTTTTCATGGATCCAATAAAGAGATATCCTTGGAAAGGATTTTATACAACTGAAAGGAAAGAAAGTAAAAACTACTGCAAAAGGAAAGTTGGAGTCTGTTCAAAGAGACATTCTTGGACTTCTACTTGCATCATCGTGTAAAGAAAAATCATCAGTTGATATCGTAACGAAGCTCGACGATAAACGAAAAAACACCATGTTTTCTATATATTTTCTTTAAACAACGCTAAAAACTACAAACATTTCCTCAAATTATTATACTCTCCAAATATTAA
>WUAR02465537.1:0-13924 GCA_015164055.2 Chrysaora achlyos
AATAAGAACAGAAGCGTTTCTTTGAAATCTTAACTAGCGAGCAACATACAATCTTACCGTGGGGCAAATAATTTTAATATGAAATGGGAATATTCTTGGCCGCTTTCAAAAAGAAAATTTCGTTTCCATATATATTGAATATAAACATCGTTTGAGTGGCAAATTTTTGAAGAATGAAGACTTGTAAAGCTAAATAGCTACTATTTTAGTAAGCGCACATCTGCAAGGCAAAATCTTATGTGAATGATTTATAATAAGGTGAAAATAATATTGTGAGATGAGGACGTGTTCAAAAATAAATTATTCTTTGAATAACTTCTCGGTGAAATATCGTCTGAGTTGGAAATCTTCGAAGAGTGAAGACATCTGAATGCTAAATATCTATCTAGTGGATAAGTGTGCAAGGCTAAATTTTCTATCAAGCTTACACAACCTGTGAGTGGTATTTTAATAAGGCAGAAACCTCTTTTAGGATTGCAAAAAGGACACCAAGATGTGGCATGGATGGAGTCTATTTTAGTAAGAGCCATCGGTACTTGTCAAAAACATACCTTCAAAAGGATACTTCACATTCTCACAAAAGGATAGAAAAAATAAAAGTTGAAATAAACTCACGATTGATGGCGGCATTTATTTTATATCCACACCCAAAAAGAGGAGCTAGCCCGAAAAAGAAGAAGCTAAATTTTCAAGGGAAATCGATTCATGCGATAGTGAATTTATGGACGACTAGACTCACCTTGAGAGTTTGATGATTTTGCTCCTGGTTGTCACCTCCATTTGTTTCTGCTTTACAAATAAGGTATATAGCTTTCGAAAGCACATTTTTTCCTGCACTAACTGCCATTCCACTTGAACCTTCACTACGCTGGCTCTCCTAGCGAGAAATAATACAGTTACCATCAAAAGATGATTTCATCCATGCTGTTACACTAATGCTGATACTCTGTGGTATTTACTGCTGGTATTTATCATGATCAATGATATACAGTATATACTACTGATCTATTAATCTCACTGATATATCTGTTATTTAGGGCCATCAAACGGCTAGCTGCTTGTAGCAAGACTATTTTCTGTAGCGTAACGTGTGAACATCGTTTAATTTATTGCATCCACATAACAATAGCCATATTTATCAGCAATAGAAAGGTAAAAGAAGTGCAAAATTATATGTGCAAAATTAATAGACGCAAAATTAAGTAAATTCTTTAAAATACGCACAGAACTAACATCGTTTAACGAGCAGAAGCTTACTGCCGCAGTTGATGTAGCAGTTGTTTTATAATGAACAACTGCTACAGAAGATTGGAGTTTTTTTAACTGTCTTAAGCGTTCTTACCTTTTTGTTTGTTTTCTTTGTATTCTTACCGTCTCCTAGAAAAAAAATTAAAAAAAGATGTCAAATGAATAAAGTTGTACGTTGTTTTCAAGAGATCTTCATCCCTGTGATGTGATTTGGTCAAAGAAAGAATTTCAGTAGTCACATGATCGGTCTTCAGAGAATTTGAAGACATTCTCGAGTACAGTAAAAACCCGCATAAAGAACCATCTTTTTCACAACCTTTAGGATACAACCTTTGGAATTTTTGTGAAACATTTATAAAATTTATTAAAAACTAAGAGTAAAGATATAAGTCGTTGCTGGAGTTAAAAAGGAAGTGATTAATGGGCCTTATGAGTAGACTAAGCACTTTTAGCTGAATTAGTGTGAAATTTTAGACTCTATAATTATTAAGAACCTTTGCTAAGGTAAGCTTGTAAAATTGAGGCTCTTTCAATTTGATGCGGGCTTTTAATGTGAGATAATGGGTAGCGTTTCCATCTCAACATTATCGACATTATCTTAATATCGAAATTACCTAAAGTTGTGAAATATAAACTAGTTCGGTAGGTGTCTTAGTTAGCCATACCTTTTTCCAGAATTGCAAGTTTGCAGTCAATTCGATGACTGATGTAAATAACTTCAATATGCAGCGCAGAGGCATCCAACGTTACAGGACCTGGGAAGGAGTTCGACTTTAGAGGCTCCTGGAAAAACAAAGACTTTTATTACTGCTAGATTAAAAATTTTATGAAAATAGATTTCATTATAGGTCGACAAATAGAAGCTCACACGAAATCCTGAGAATCATTCATTAAAATGTATAATAAAAACATACTGAATTTTCAACAGCTAAATATGGGTCACTAACTTGCAAAAAACTTTAAATTTTACACATTTTCTATGCTTGACGGTGTCAGCAAAACAAGCCATTTTGTTTCGTGGAATTGAAATTAATGACATCAATTGACATTACAATAATTACAAGAACTACATTATCTTAACGAATACAAAGAGGAGAACAGTACATTTATCTATTTTTATGCTATTTCACTGAGGACAGAAAAACTGTGCTGGACCAGGCATATCAAATATAAGAACAAGAAAAAACCACTATACAAAGCGACGTTTGATGGATCCAAAGGATGCTTGCGGAGAAGAACGATAATAAAATAAAAAGGCAGGAACACCGCAACGCAACAAAAACGACAGCAATAAGTTCAAAATTTAACTTTTACCAATATTTCGTCCTGCCGTGCAGGACTTTGCAATCAGATCAAATAAATTGTTAAAACAAATAATTTAATTACCTTTAACAAGCTTTCATCGGCAATAGGGGTTTCCATATTAACAACCGAAGATAGACTACCATCAAGTGCTTTAATAGCATCTTGGAGTCCTCGTTTTGCAAAGCTAAGCAAACTCAGTGGAGTGGCAAGGCATTTCAAATTACTAGCAATTGATTTCAGTTTCAGATTTCTCTCACGTTTCAATGCTTCTTTGGCCTAAAAGTATCAAAGACCAAAATACAGTAGTTTTGGACGATGAAAATTAAACTCACAGTGTTAATTGTTGAATGTCGCTTATCTCGTTAGCTTCGCAAGGTCATGGTTTAAGCACCAGGCGCAGAGGGACACTGAATAGCCTAAGGAATATCTAAGAAGCGGCCCAGCCCTTTCACTTGTAATTGTATTTGCTTTTGTAACAGACCATGTAATTTTTTTTTACCTACAGACTTGAGGGGAAGAGACACTATTACTGTAACTATTACTATTACTATTACTTTTTCCTGTTCTACAACTTTTTATCTTTGCCTGGAATTACAAAGAGCGGGTGATTTCGCCCCTTGATCTATAAAACGATTGTGCACAATAGGTTTGGCGGGATGGCGGGATCGGCCTTTTCGGTAGGATCGGCCTTTTTGACGGGCGGGATACGGGATATACCATTCCTGGCTGGCGGGATACGGAATAGCCAAGGGGAAGCAGGATCGGGATTTGGCAAAATACAGGAGCGGAATACGGGTTATGCTGAAAAACACGTATATTAGCTACTTTAAAGAAAAATACCAATATTTTAGGGGATTTACATGAATGCAAAAAATGTTCATAGTCATGAAATATAATATTTCAATTTATCTTTTATTCTACAGTTAAGGCATTCGGAAGGAAGAAATTAAGATCATAATGAGAGTCTGTTTAGAATCAAAATCCTGAAAATACTACGACAAAGGCCCTGGAACAAAAACTCTTGTCGTAGAAAAAAAAAACTTAAAACCGATTTAGACTACTTCAAAAGTCAAAATGCATCCTTCAACCAAATTAAATCTAATCTAGGCCTAGCTAATCCAACACTCCAATTACTAATTAAGCAGAGCTCAGTGACTTAGGTAAAAAATGACTTTCCTCTCAAGGCAATAGCTCCAATAACGAGATAATTTTTCAAAGAAATTTTCCACTAATAATTGATATCTAATAAAAGGGAATAAAAAGACTTACTTTGGCCGGATTTGCATTCTTCTCTACTGCTTCATTTTTGGATTCTTTGACTAAAAAATCTTCGGAGCAGAGAAATTCTATCAACAGAGCCAGCTTCATGGATGCTTCTGCACATGCGCATGGATCAATGTCACTCACACGAATTTCAACCATGGCTCTTTGCACGACAGACAAAGCTCGTATCCACTGCAAAAACAAACAATTCTCAAAGTCTTCTTGGAGATTAAATCGATAAATTAGAATAATAAAGAAATAAGATAAAGATTCAAAGTTCTTACAATCTCAATTCAATTTTCGAAAGGAAATTTAAACATGCAACACGCTATTTTCCCTTAATGCTATCACGTCAGCATTTAGCATTTCCCGCGCTTTTCCTTCATTTCCGTATATGGCCATAGGAGAATTAACATTTCATTCACCAATTAGTTTGCTTGCGGTTTTGAGTAGCCAGTCAATTTGCAGCATTTGTCACCACGTGGTAAAACCAATTTAGATTGATTGGCAGGTGTCAAAATGTAAACAAAATCACAACTAGGTCAAATATAAATTTTGCTCATGTTCGTACATGGCGCATGCTAAAAGCAGATTTCGTTTTGGTAGCCTAGTTAACTTCTATCTCTAATTATTCGAAAATCCATAAGTTTTTGTGTAAAATATTGATAACATGAAACATTTAAAATGTTCAACAATAAAAAATTGCTTCAAATCCAAAATATTCAATCTTTTGAATCCCAAAAGCCTTGTATGTTTGATTGACAAGTAAATAAATAAGATTAGATTACCTTCTCAAGATGGACATCCTGTAGAGCATTTTTATACGTCTCAGGCGATGAAGACGTCACTCGGCTGTAATGATTTTTACACTTTGTCCAAACAAAGAAACATGCATCCATCAAGATATCTGCTATCTCATTAACTATTAATTTCTGTGAAGGAAAACAAGAAGCAATTTAATAAAACAACAAATAGAAGATTAGCAACAGAGTCAACAGGGCAAAACAAGAGAGATCTTGTTGGAGATGGGTGCTCATTTAAAAATTTAAGTCAGGTTACAATGGTTGGTCTTAATACTCATAGTTCTATGTGTTGTGACGATGCCCCGTGTCCTGGGTCGTTCCCTGTCCTTCCCCGTTAGTTGTCAAGCTAGCCACTCCCACAATTTTTTGGTTGTATTCGACAAAGCAGAACTTGGGCACACATGCTCAAACTTTGAACTGCTCTAGCTCCGAGCAACATTCTTTAGATAAGGACAACGCTTGGTATTTTCTTTGTAGATAGTAATACATTGTTTAGTTGTCTCAGAAAGCTTGTCTATTTAAGCAGGAGCTTAACTCGGATAGCTTGATGGCGTTATTTTACGTAATTTCCCTCAATTCTGGTTTCCATATAGACGCAAGGATCACCAATGATGCAAGGATCGCCCAAATTTGCGACCTGAGATCCTTGGGAACCGTTTTGTTGCAAGAGTTGCAAGAATCGTAACGATCGTCGCGTGTCGCATGTCAGCGATCCTTGCGTTACTGGCGATCCTTGCATCTATGTGGAAACCAGGCTTTACTAGCAAGATAAAACGCGTTTTAAACATTTTATGGCTCGCGTATTCCAATTTCCCAGATTTTGAAAATTCACACATCTTCGTACATCTTTTGAGTCATAATTAAAGATATCCTAGCACATGCATAACAGGAATTAATTCTTAAGGCAATGAATAACACAAGGAACTTTGAACTTCATTTTTAATGGAAAACTAAGGCACTCCGATTTCATCTTCGACTGGAATGATTTTTATAACAACAACTTGTAGGCTTACCGATTTGGCATTGTTAAGGCAGGACTCAATGACATCAACAAGGTTGAGAAGATCATCGATAAACGAGGAAGCTCTTGCTGTGGATCAAAATAAATTGTTATAATTCCCAGTTATGAATGCTCAAAAAAAAGATTAAAAGAACTATTTTTAAGATATAATATAAATATATTACAATTTAAGGCTGCATGTACGAGAAAGAGGCCAGACGGTAGAAAAAAACAACAAATGGTAAGGCAGATGAAGAATCATTGAAAATCACACCCAGAATAATTTACAATAACAGAAGAGCGTGGAAATCTCTTAACATAGATTTGACAAATAGCTTGAGCCCATAATACTCACTGCCAATAGCTGACTGCGCTCATCTAATTGCCTCACATGCCTCATATGCAATTGAAGATATATGAAACACATGTTTTTAATCTTACTACATTTTTAATTTGTAACACTCCTGCTAGGAATTCAAAGAAGAATACGATTGGAAAACCAAGAGATTCAAACTTACGCTAATTATACTCATTATGCGAACAGGTAAAAGGCTTTGCTATAAGAAAATGTCTGAAGATGCAGTGGAGGATACAGAGGTATGCTACTGTACTAGGCAAAGGGGACCTGGTACAATATCTAGCGCAGATTGTTGAACCTGGTACCAAAAAGCCAGAAACTGACCTACTGGAGGCAAAACAAGATGTCATCTAAAGCTATTAACGTCGCTGAATTTGCTTGGAAGTTTGTTTATCTTTAAGGAAATACACAGGTTAGTGAATAGAAGGCTCTAGCACAGTTTCTCTAACGGTGGAAGAAGAACAAATAAATTGATTGTGATTCAAGACGTATCTACATTATAACGCACAAACCCATGTTTGTATGTATGTGTGTAATTTGTCAATACACACTCTGATGAGAACGTAAGTTTGAAAGGCCTTAGTGTGTCAAAAAGCTTTAGTAACCACTTTTAGTATCAAGTTGTTGTATATATGTATGTATATGTATCTATGCATGTATCAAGTTTCCTTTGTTTGCACGCCCCCCCCCCTAGCCGTCAGCGCTCGATAGATTTTTTCTCGATTCACCCCTTGGGTGCTGCCCCAGTTCCTAAGCAGTGTCGCATCTATTTTATTTTGTAAACTTTATTCTCCCGGGCTCAATATGTTCGATCTAAAACAAATTTAGATGTTGGTTGCTCGAATCGCTTCCGCTTCACAAAATTCGTAAAGCTTCCTACCCGTTGAGTGTTTGGTACTCAGTATTTCTGAAGTATCCTTCTCGTCCATTCCCAGAGTCACTTTCTTCTTCAACTTGTTCATATTCAGTGGTAACATCGCACTGAGGATTTCAAGAGACTTGCTGTCGATTAGACATCTGTCAACGCTTTTCTTTGCCTTTAGAAGATTCAAAGTTGGTTGAACGAGGCTCTCAAACGTATCCCACGACTCATAGTTATATGCGAGTTGCACGAAGCGAACGAGGCTGGAGGTTGTGATCGAATTTTCACCTAAAATAGAAACAATCACCGCTGTATATTATCTGTTCTGAAGAAATACAAACATGGGACATTACAAAAAATAATTATCAAATCTAATTGGAATACTCAAAAGAAAACTGCTTTTTTTCCTTATTAGCTAGTTCTATCAATTAATCAATTTCCTTATTAATATTATTAATACTTCTTAATTGAAAGAGGAAGAAAGAAATATAAGATGTAATGAGAAGTAAGGCTTATCTATTCATCAGTTGTAGATCAGCTCATAGACAGTGAACACGTTCGCCATTTTAAACAAACAAGCAAAATAAATCATAATTTTTTGAAGAAGTCAAAGATTTTTATTTGAAGGTGACTGAAGTGAAATGTTTTTATGATGCAAATAAATAAGACTTTTGGATGATAAGAAGTTCTGTTTGATTTATTTTGATACCTCATTTCGTTGTAGAGTTATTCACTGACCTAAAGTATCAAGTGATGAAGTCATTTTGTTTCAAACTTACTGGGATAATGTAAAGAAATATAACTTGATTTATCTTTGAAAGGTTGCAGTTGCAAGCAAGTTTGCAGGTTATCAGCATCAATAAAAAAATAATTGATATAATTTTTAGAAAGGCATGGTTATTGAAAAAAATGTTTCTCAATAGATTGTCTATGGAAACTAAGTCAGCCTTGCATTTCTTGACTCCTTGCAAACAAAATGACGTCATTAGCAAATCCTACAGAATAGTGTATAACGAAAATGAAACAAAGTATGAAAATGAATTTGACAGAAGTTTTCATCATTTAACAGTTCTATTTATTTGTAGCAATAACAATTTTTGCTTCAGGTCACCTTTCAATGAAAGTTTTGATTTCTTAGAAAATTGTAATTTTTTCGTTTGCTTGTTTAAAATAGTAAACGTGTTAATTCTTCAATTTTCGCTAAGCCAAATCGCTGAGAAATTCTCCTATTACCTCTGATTGCCATTTCTATCAGTTGCTTGTCTTCCAAATCTTGGCCTATATAAGATTCATGTTTGCCAGGAGAAGGCGGTCTAGTACCCCCTCCCCCACCAATCAGCTCGCATCCAGCGAAGAACAACTCGGCAAAGACATCCAAGACACTGTCATCTGACTCTTGTGCACCCAGAGATGTTTGGGCAATTCTCCGCTTAGAATCTGATAAAGCCTCGATAACTGCTAGGAACTGCGCAGATCGCCCAGAGAAGGAATCACACAGCATTTTCTCAGTAGTTGTTCTCGGCCAAGGGTTCTGTTAGAAATAAATAATATATGAATAATAAAGACATTAACACCCAGCAATTAAAGCGAAATAAATAATCGAAAACCAGAGCCATGTTTAATTAAACATTTCTGAACATCTACAACATTAATACTAACTTTAAGCGAATTTCCTTCACAAAAACATACAACATTTTTGTTTCTACCATCATTATCATAATTTCTTTTTCCCTATCTTTTCGTCTGTCCGTTTTTTATCAACGATGCTTTGTATATGTTTTAGAAAAAAAGTATTATTTTGAAACACATGCTGCATGTAAATCATCACTTTGAAAAACATTAGCTTATATAGTATATTATATTAGTCTATATTCAATTTGCATTTTGGCTAGTTAGGGTAAGCAATTTATTGATTTATAATATTTAGTTTGATACTCTTCTAATTGGTTTTAATTGGTTTTAGTTTTAATTGTAACAGCTTCATGTATGTAAAAGTTGGTTAAGTGTCGTCTCGACCTATGAACCATTTTATCAAAAATAAAATAAATAGTTAGAGATATGACAATGACAAAAAGTAACTAACTGCCACAGACACCATACTCACATGAACAAGATCTTTCAGTGGTGGCTTATTCTTTGGTCTGAGAATTCCCTTAGGTCGTCGCCTACTTTCGTAGACGTTGCGTTTGAAAACCATTATCTGCAGACGGAGTTTGGCACCTTTGAATGCAGTCTTCACTTCTTCACCAGAGTTTGAAACACTAATATCGTCGATTTCCTGCAGCTCTTGTATCTTGAAAAAAAAAACATGCTTCTTAATTGGAAATGTCACTTTTAGGAATTCATATATATGGAAATAGTTTGATTATTAGACTATTAAGTAAAGATGACGTTTACGAAACTTCAATATCTTTATGACGGAATTTATGACATCATGGCATGGACCTGTCGAAATCACAGACCAGCAAATTAATCAAAATCAGAGTCATGGGACAAAGTCTGGTTAAAACTAAGAAATTTAAACATTCAAATAGTACGTCAATGGTTATAAGGCACACATGAACCACATTGAAATACCTTGAGACAGGTTCCTGCTATGACGCCATCAATAATTTCCTTCCCACGGCCATAACTCAGAAACGACAAAATTATTGAGCTATGAACTATTGAGATATATGAAAGCTCTTTCCATAAATGTGAACTCCCTAAAGTAATATTTCCACTTGCGAATTCCACTAATGCATATAAGAGAATCTAGATTCCATTTCATAGCAGCTAGAAGCATTTAAAGAATCTCCAGAAATATAAGCAGCAACTTACCATATTAAGGCCCCGCTTTGCAAATGCCTCGGCTTCAGCTCCAGAATTGATGTCATAGTAGCAGTGACATACTGCAGTGTAAAGCTGGCATCTCCAAGTCAGGTATCTTGTTGTCATTAGAGGCACAGATGATTCCATGCAAACGCAAGCCCAGAGAAGGTATTCTAAAGCCTTCCTGCTTTGTCCGTCTGCCATCATGTGTCTACAAATCGTGTAAATGTGGATTGTTCCTAAAAAAAGAATGCAGGCATATAACGTGCAATTCATTGGCATAAAAACGGTTGAGTTGGTTTAAGGCATAAAATGTGCAATTGATTGTCATAAAAACGGCTGAGATGGTTGCAGGCATACAATATGCAATTGATTGTCATAAAAACGGCTGAGATGGTAGCAGGTATGTGGTGTGAAATTGATTGTCATAAAAACGGCTGAGATGGTTGCAGGCATACAATAAGCAATTGATTATCATAAAAACGGTTGAGATGGTTGCAGGCATATAATGTGCCATTGATTGTCATAAAAACGGCTGAGGTGGTTGAAGGCAAATGATGTGCAATTGATTGTCATAAAAACGGTTGACATGGTTGCAGGCATATAATGTGCCATTGATTGTCATAAAAACGGCTGAGATGGTTGCAGGCATATGATGTGCAAGGAACATTGCAGTGAGAAAATACAAGAATAACTACATAAGCCTACCATTGTACACAAGCCAGCAATATTCTTCTTTCTCCAGAGCAAGTTGCATAGTGAGTTGAATCACTTTCAAGCAGCATACAAGTTCATCAGGTGTTTTGCTTCTCTGAAATCATAAACACATTTATGAACAATTGCAGGAACTTCAATCTTAAACTTGCATTAAGCTTTGAAATTCATAACAAATGATGTGAAGAAGCTGGGAGATTATTTTAGTACTGGGACTATTTACCTAAAATTTTGAAATTTACAAGAAAAGTGCTGAAAATTGGCCCCAAAAAATGAAACACTAGAAGTTCGCAAATAGTTCATAAAATAACACCTTTATTTTTGGGTCTTCTGCAAGCAGTTCACAGCTGTGTGCAATTGAGATGCCCAGAAGAGCTCGGAACTAGACAAAGAGAAGCAACAGATACAAAAAATTTGACATACAAAAAGTGAAATTAAAAAGGACAGCATCTGCAGATGTCTTAAAAATCATCTAAGTGCAAAATGAAATGCAAATTTAACTCTACAAGCAAATGATGTCTCAAGTATATAAAAAGTTTCCATTAATTATATATACATAATAAGAAATAAGTCATATCTTTTTCTAAATTCATCTCTGGCAGCTGCTGACAGGATAACGTCTGTTGGGTAATACTTACAGCTTTTACAGCATCCTTGCTACCAGTTCCATTTGGGAAGTACAACTGCTTGAAGTCACTGAATGATAACCCAGACATAGCAAGACCATAGGGTGGATCTGTTTGTCCATATTGTGCCAGGTATCTCAGATAGCATTGATTAACAGAAAGATTGAATTCCTGAAAATACAAAATAGATTTTAAGACAAATGGACAAGCAAATAAGCTTTTGTAAATTTCTGTCATCATAAAGGTCACCTATGTCATCAATGTTTTCCTTCCCATGGACCTCTGGGTTGATACGAACACGCCGGGGATGTTTAGCAGGACAATATTTAAGTATACATTTTCGATCAACTTACTTTGAGAGAACAGAGCAGATCACCCATCAATAACAACTTGTCTTCAAGATATACTGCACCAAGTTTTGGTTCATAGTTGTTCCAAAGGTTGAAGATTGTAGTGTGGCTATGATGAAAAAGATTGGTTAGCTGCCTTATTCAAACATTGCTGCATTTAGAAAAATTGATGGAATCAGAATCACAAAGTCTGTATATACTTAGAAGATAAGATTCAAAAGACTAAACTCTTCATCTCTACAAGCCTGTTTCGTGGTTTCCCGCTCATCAGGAGATGTACAAATGAATCAGAATCAGTTACATTTAGAGATAAATACATGAGGCAGAAAATTTGTTCAGCATGGAAAAGAAATTTCAGGTTTAGTGCAAATTACCATATGCAGTGTACAACAAAGTTCTAATGTACAGATCAGATCCAAGTACCTAACTAACTCTCATCAACAAAATATCATTTACAACAACTCCACCCTCATTTGAAAAATATTCAGCAATCTACTTTTTTGCTTGTTTGGTGTATGATTTCCCTAACTTTTCATTCTCGATTTCATCTCTGTGTTTAACTTTGATGGATTTCACAAATCTTGAAAGATCCTGCTCAAATGCAAGATGCACAGAATCCATCCTATTAAAAAATACATTATGATACAGTCATTAGAGCAAAGGCAAGTGAATAATAATCCCTTTCTCCCTCGTACACACCAGTAAGCTTAGAAGGTCTTCAACTACTACATCTAGGATAGTTGAATCATAGAATGACAATGTAAACTCAGCTCCCAATAAGTTGCAGATGGCGTCAAGATATGGGTAGGGTAGGTGGAATTAGTTTGGGTAAGGCGTCTACAGCTCTTAGGGTGTCTAAAAATTTTTCTCATTCACTTCTTATTGTCATTACACTTATTGACCTATTTCACTGTAGGTTTCCTTAGTTAAAGCGTAAAATTAAACCTAACATTTAGATCCAATACAATGCCTCAACTCAACTCAAGCCAAAAAACAAGGATTTAGCTTTTTCTAGCTTTTTGCTTTCGTCAACTAAACTCGGCATAATATGAATATGAGAGTCTTAATTCAAATTTATATGCGACTATGATTACCTTTCTTGGCTTCTTCTTGCCAAGGGTGGACTTTGCAATTCTTAAAATCAGTTCTAAAATTTACAATACCAACTTTTGATATGTATCGTCCTGCATGTTGCCGCCATTGATTTGTTGTGAGAAATTCAAAGTATTACGCATGCGTCGCTTTTCTGTCACTTAGTAACGAGCCTCTTTATTTACATCAAGGGAGCATAGATATATTTCAAAGAAAATAAATGAGAAGAATTTTAAATGTGAATTTGCAGGCAAAAGCCAGCAACGATAAGCTTTATAAAAGATTAAATTCAGCTTTATGGAGCCAAATTGTAAAGCGAAGAAGATTTACATGGTAAGGTCATTTATTAATACCACCAGAAGACACATCAGCAAGAAAATCATTGAAGGGGCGAAAAAACCCTGTAAAAATCAAACGGTTGACAAAAATTAGCATGGCTGATGGAAATAAAAATTGATTTGGAAAAAGTTGAATTTGATACAGTACAAAAACAGAGATTGAAGTTTTAAAACAGTGAGGGTAAAACATCATGAAATAATGGCAGAAAATAGACAAATTTGAGACTGATACTGGACCGTGCAATGTCTTTTTAGACGGAAAGCGTAAATGATCATGATGACAACGAGCCACAGGGAATTAAGCTTTACAGTAGTTGCTTACAGAGGCACTGCATAAGGGCTACGATAGGGCTAAGTCATCATTTCGAATTCGGCTTTCTATAAAGCTACCCCCAGTACTCCAGGAAACTGTGCCTGGGTCTCGTCCACGAGGAAAACCGAAGGTTGGATAATATAATGGGATGGACACCGCTTGATGTGGAGAATTGCTTGCGGTCATTGCAACTAGCATTAGGCATAATAATTTTCTTCCACCTTTAACAGCTCAATTTTTTTCAAGTGAGATAAATTCTAAACTAATATAAAAATCTACAATTAATGATGAATAAAGAATTCAGCAAGTGCCCTGATCATAGCAAATCATTTATCCAAGTTACTGTCACAAGCAACCTTAGAAATATTGGTCTTGCTCTGACAAACAATAGGCAAGATCTTATTAATGCAGAATACAAGCAGATCTTCAGCCAGCCGCTTATTACACGTTTTGGCTTTTTTATTTTTTCTGCCAGGCGCTCTTTAGCATGGAAAAAGATTTATAATGGAGAAAACCAATAATAAATATTATCAGGCATAATTATCGAGAGAGCTGTTATAATGTCCTTTGCAAAATAGGAAATAGAGTCTTTATTTACTATCACATAGTGAACAGCCATTGTCTTCATAATTATTCAAGGCCTGTTGCCTTCTGATTGATCTTTAGAAAGCGAGAGATGGAGGGCCATGTTTTAGATATACATAGGTCTGCCTCTTTTTACTCACATTTAGCACCACTCAGGTGTTATTATATATAGCTATTGTCCTGTGGCTGGAAAGACCTCGAGTTAGGCTGGCTACTTCATTGCACTGTTTAGTGCAGTGGAGTAGTCAACTGGCTT
>WUAR02466648.1:0-28884 GCA_015164055.2 Chrysaora achlyos
GGCGGCGTGTCAGCGGGCTGTGTACTTATCGCCCATATTTGACGCGCCCTGGTTGGCTGACTGGTTCCAGATGTCTTTTTGGGCGTGGGCGTTGGTGTCTGCCCCATAGCCGAGGCCGTGCATGAGCGACGCACCCTGGCCTGCATTTCGGCCCCAGGCATCTTTCTGGGCTCGGGCATTCTGCATATCGGAGAAGCCAGCGTGCTTGAGCGCCTGTGCTTTTGCGCTGTAAGGATCGCTGAACGCCTCGTCGAGCGTCTCCGCAACAGCCACGACGCCGTGCCCGGCCTGTTTGAGCGCCTCGGCGACGGCATCCAGCATGTAGCCTGCAGCGGCCAGTGCGCTTCCCATGACACTGGCGGAGTATCCCGCCTGCCCCATTGCCTGTGCAATGACGAGGGCAGTAAAACCGGCACCCTGGAGCACCTGGGCGGCCTGTTGCGCTGTGAAGTTCGACGCAAAAAGCGCCTGCGCCAGCGGCAGCGCCGCCACGCCGTATTCATCGACCAGGGCCTCGCCAATATCGTCCAGGGCAAAGCCGAGGCGCTTCATCTCTGCCGTCGCCTCGGTGAGCCCGACGTTTAAGCCTGCGAGAACTCCGGCTATCTGGGCCGGTGTATTGTGGCCTCCCGCTACCAGCGCATCACCGATTTGCTGAAGGGTGAAACCTATCACGTCCAGGATGGAGGCAACTACGCCTAGGCTGGTGCCCATATTGTGCAGCGCCGTCACGATGGCCGAAGCCGAGAGGTTATAGAAGGTCTGAGCAGCGAGGGTCGCCTGGGTGAGGTTCAGGGCGTATATCTGCTGCAGAATCTCCAGGGATTGTTCAAACGTCAGGTTGAAGACGATGATGGCGTCGGGCATCACCGCGTCCTTGGTATAGCCGACATCCTTCATCATTTGCAGCACTTGCACCCTTTCCGTCTCGGATAAGGTATCATTATTATTCACGCCCTCTAGGATCTCAAGGACGGAATAGCCTACGGCGTGCATCGTCACCACCAATTCGGCAGGGTCCGAGCCGTACGCGTTCTCAAGCGCCGAGGCCACCTCCTCCGGGCTGTATCCGGCATCTTTGAGCGTCTGGGCCGCCGCCTCCGCAGACGCCCCCGTGGCTTCCAACGCCTCCGCCGACTGCTGAGCAAGCAAGCTGATACGCCGAAAACTCGCGATCACGGTGTTGGCGAGTTGGCCTGCCTCGATCATCGAGACCAGCACCTCGGGCGCAGCGTAGCCCGCCTGCACCATGTACTGCACCGCCTGTCCTCCAGACACCCGCATGTCTCTCACTATCGTCTGGGCAACCTCGCCAGGAGGATAGCCCGTCTGATGTAGAATCCCGGCGATCTGGTCTTCCCGCTGCCGGTAGGTGCGTTGCATCTCTTGGGCTACGGTCGTAGCCGCAGCCTGGTTTTGCTTCATCTCGGTGGCCCGCTGGAGAGGCGTGGCGGTTCTACCGCGCTGGGCCTGCACCGGCGTAGCGGGAAGCAGAGCCGGAAGCATTAAGAACAGGATGAGGCATAAGGGGCGAAGCACTCTGATTGTCATGGCCAAACCTCTACGGCTTGATGAGGTGATTGGGGGAATCTGTCTTTATTCTTGCGTGGCAGGACCAACGTGTAGCATGCGCCATTCGGTGCGCCCGATCACGTTGCCCCCGAAGTCGAGCGCAGTCACCCGCCAGCGCAGCATTTTGCCATCGGCCCGGTCGCCGAGCCATGGTGGAGCCCGGTATGAGGCGAGGCTCGCAGGCACAATGGCCTCTAGTAACGCGTGCTCGTCGGTGGCAACGTTCAGCCGGTACAGCGCGGCCTGCGCCATCTCCGTCCAACTGAAATCCACAGGAGCGGTGGCAGGCACCTCGGCGTCTGGCCCTGGTAACAGACCGTAGAGTTTGCCTGGCACCCTTGCCACGAGCGCGCTCGATGCGCCGCCGACATAGTAGCGCAGTACCGGCAGCGCAAACCCCGCCACGGCACCGCTATGCACCACGCCCTGGCCACCGCCTGCCGAAGCCAGATCCGAATCGCCCTCCTTATCATCGGTCGCCTCAATGCGGAGGAGCACCTGATAAAGCCCCTCGACATCGTTCGGCAGGGTCTCGGGGGCTGGCCCCGGCAATCGATACCGTTGCATCGAAGGCGGCAGGAAAATGTTGAAGCGTTCCAACTCGGTATAGCGCCGCTGCAAAGCCCGTTCTTCGATGGGTAGCGTCGCCTCGGTCAGCAGGTCTCGCTCTGCCGGAGGTTCTTCGCCGGGCCGTACCACCTCCCAGCGGCCCCGAAGCAGCCCCGTCCCGTTGTAGGCAATCTCGGCGTAGACTGGGGGCAAGGGCTCGCCTTGCTCAACGGCTAGCAACGGCACATCGGTGCCAAAACGTAGCTGCACGTCTAGCAAGGCAAACGGCACGCGGGCACCCCCTCCGGCAAGACGGCACGTCACGGCTACATAGACATCGGGCGTGCCCACAGGGCCGATGAAGCGCCGTACATAGTAGAACCGCGAGTCTGCGCCACGCACAGCCTCTTGGTAGGCACGGCGGGCCACCGACGGCGGGATCGACATGATATCAGTGAAGCCCCCGAGGCCGCTCGCTGTGCTGAGGTCGCCGCGCAGCGGCGCGCTTCCAAAGCGCGTCGCCGGGTCGCAACGGGCCCCGACATCAGGCGCAGCATCTACAAGGTCGCCGCACCATTCGGCATCGGCGGGGCGGTAGTCACCAAGGCCACCAAACGAGAGAAAAACAACCGTCGCCCCGACCGTGTTGACGTTGACGCCGGTAGGATGCACGCTGATCTGAGCAGCGGCTTTCGGGGTCATGATCCCCAAAAACAGGAGTACCGCAAAGGCGAGACGGGCTAGGTGGTGAATCATCATCATGATGGTTGCCGATAAACGACACGCCACGGCGCATCGCTACCGAGGCGAAATTAGAACAGGGTGAGGCTCACGCCGGTGTTGACGGCCCAGTTACGATTTTCCTGGTCGAGGTCGAAGGTGAGATCCCGGTTGCGGCTCGCTCGCTGGGTATAGCGAACGAAGACCTGCCCCCGTGCCAGCTTTTTCTGGCCCCCGCCAAGGTTGAAGGTCCAGGCCGCTTCCAGGTTGACATGGTTGCTTGTGCGGCGGCTGATGAGGTCGTCGTCCTGGGTCCGCGTCGGCGCGAGGGCCGCTTTAAACGTCAAGTCCTGGATGGGCCGAAGGGTAGCGCGCACGCCGAGGCGTCGCGTCTGGTCGATACGGTCGGTGGCTCTGTTCTCGGCCCGGTCAAAGCTCAGATCAACACCCACATCGAAGAACCGCCCCGGATTGACACTCACCGAGACGCTGTGGGCAACGTTAAGAAAGTCGGCCTCTTCCCGGCCTTTCTGCCGGTTGTCCTGAAAAGCATGGCTAAAGCGATACCCCAGCCGCCAGCCGTTGCCGTTCCAGTCGGCATGAGCGTTGTGGGTGGTGCTGAGTTGGTCAGGGATGTGCGATGCATTGAAGCCGCCTTCAACGGGTAGCCCGGCTCCAAACTGATGGGTCCGGGCTAGGCTATAGCCCAGCCCTGGCAAGAACACCCGTCGCTTCGCCGCAGAGGCCCGCACGAGCGCGGCGACGGGCACCGTCAGGTTGAGGTGATGCTGCCGCGTTTTCGTCTTGAGGATCGACGCGATGCGGTCGAGATTGTCCTCGGCACGGCTGTGCCCGACCTGGACCTGCACAGGCCCCATGCTTGCCTGCGCCTCAATGCCCTGTTGAAGCGCATCGGCCCGGACGAACGCCGCCACGGTGCGGTAAAGCGGATCGACGCGCTCCCGGTAAAGACGCGCCGAAAGATTCACCGGCAACGACGGCGATAGCTTCGCATCGCGCAATACCTTCACCGCCAGATCGACGTAGTGCGCATAGCGTGTCGCGGCCTCGACGGGCACCAGATCATCACCCTGCGCCAGCGCGGGATCGGCAGGATTGGTAAAGCGACTGCCGGAAAAGCCCGCTTCGAGGTGGAGGCGCTGATTGCGCGTGCCCATCAGGAGCCGCCCGCCGAGCCCTCGGCTCTTTTCGGCATCGACGATGGCCCCCTGGTTGAATCCCGCACGGGGCAACACCGAGCCATCGAGATACGATGCCTCGATCCGCAACCCACCCGCCCGATTCTTGAGCACCTCTACCCCCAGCACGCTGCTTACCATCCGGTGCGACGGATCTCGAAGACCGAAAGGATTGCTCCACCCGACGATACGCGACCCATTCACCACGGCCACCGACACATCGAGACGCTCTCCCATCTTCGCCTCGGCCATCGTGCCCCGGCTCCCAAAGTTGTTGATCAAGTGCCGATGCTGACCATGGGAAATATGGCCAAGGCGAAGGCGCGCCGCTCCCCGTTGTACATCAATCAGGTAGCGCGCAAGATCAACCCTGGGGGCGTCCTCTGCTTTCTCGTTGAAACGGAGCGCCTCGTTCTGATAGCTCACCCCGACGACGTTGACCTGAGCCTGGACGGCGAAGCCCGACCGCTCCAGGTCTACCGTGCCGTTGAACTGGCCGGAGAAGTCCTGGTAGATGCGATGGGGTGGCTCCTCGGCTGGCTCCGGAAAACGCCCTTCGCCCACCTGCCCCTTGTTACTCAGGCTGAGGCTAGGGTCGAAGGCAACCTTGTCGAAGCCGCCGGGGAGGCGGACGCGGATAGGCCATCGCGCCAATTCATGCCACGTACCGCCAGGCGCGACGCGGTAAACAATCAGAGCAGCATCGCCGGATGGCAGCGGCAGCAGGTTGGGCGTATACCGAAGCGCCGTGCCGAACGGCGTGAAAAGGGCCGTCAGATCGGTGTGATCGAGAAAGACGGCGAGGCGACCTTCTTCCGCCGTTAAGACACGATTGAGCGTGAGCACGAGCGGCTCGAAGCGGCTGATAGAAACGCCCTCCTTGATGTTAGCCGTCACGGTAAGCGCCTGAGCCGACTGGCTATAAACGGCCTCAGCCCCCGTCGTCCAGAGCAACAGCAAGAAGAGATAAAAGGAGGCCGCGCCTACTCGCATGATTGCCTCGCGAAGGTTATAATGAACAGGATGAGGCGGCCTTCTCGCAGCCGTCTTCACCCTCCTATCGATAAACCTCCGCCAATCGTGCCACGCGCTTCGTGATCACGCCCCGCCGACGCCTTCATGTCTGCCTCTAGTGCCAACATCACGCAGTTGCTCGGCGCTGCCCGGCAGGGCAACCGAGATGCCGCTGAGGCCCTCTACGATCAGGTCTACGACGAACTCCGCGAGATCGCCCATGGCCGCCTGCTGAAGTACCGCCCCGGCGGCACACTCGATACGGCGGCGCTCGTCCACGAAGCCTACCTCAAACTCGTCGATCAGACCCACGCCACGTACCACGACCGGGCGCACTTCTTCGCGACGGCCTCGCAGGCCATGCGGTTTATTCTCATCGATTACGCCCGGGCCCGCACCCGTGCCAAACGCGGCGGCGGGGCTGCCGACTTGCCCCTCGACGCTCTACAGATTGCCGCGGAAGAACGCGCCGCCGACTTGATCGCGCTGGACGAAGCCCTCGCACGACTCAGCGCCCGCGATGAACGCCTGGCTCGCCTGGTAGACTACCGGTTCTTTGGCGGCATGACCTACGAAGAGATCGCTGCCCTGACAGACCTGTCCGTCCGCACGGTAAAACGAGACTGGGACCGGGCACGCACGTGGCTCTACCGCCTGATGCAAACCTGACATGACACTTTAGCGCCTGGGAAAACGATAAAAGACCATAGCAGCCCCCCTCGTATCAGGCCGACGCTTTCCCTATGGACGTACTGCCTCCAGATCGCTGGCATCAGGTAGACCGGATCTTCGCCGAGGCGCTCGACTGCCCCGAAGACGAGCGCGACGCTTTCGTCCAACAGGCTTGTGCTGGCGACCCGGCTCTCCACCGCGAAGTCCGCGCTCTGCTCGATAGCCGGGATGTGGCCCAAGCCGCGCTCGGAGAGTTCGCCAAGGGGTTTGCCGAGCCGCTGCTGCCTGGCCTACAGGCACACCTTGCTCAGGCAGCGCTCCTGCCTCCAGACACACAAATAGGCCCCTATCGCATCCTCCACGAGATCGGGCGCGGCGGTATGGGCACGGTCTATCTCGCCGAACGTGCCGACGGCCAATTCAGCAAACAGGTAGCCCTCAAGCTCGTCAAGCGCGGCATGGATACCGACGAAATCCTACGCCGCTTCCGCCACGAACGCCAGATCCTCGCAGGGCTCGAACATGCCCACATCGCCCGGCTCTACGACGGCGGCGTCGCCCCGGACGGACGACCCTATCTGGCGATGGAATATGTCGACGGCGTCCCCATCGACACGCACTGCGATGGCAAGCAACTCGATGTAGACCAGCGCCTGCAACTCTTCCTCGGGGTCTGCGAGGCGGTCCACTATGCCCACCAAAACCTCGTCGTCCACCGCGACTTGAAGCCCAGCAACATCCTGGTCGCGCAGGACGGCGATGTCAAGCTCTTGGACTTCGGCATCGCTAAACTCCTAGATGATGCCCAAACAGGACTGTCGGCTCCGATCACGCACATCGGCGTGCGTGTAATGACGCCGGAATACGCCAGCCCCGAGCAGATACGGGGGGAGGGCATCACGACGGCTACGGACGTATATGCCCTGGGGGTGGTCTTGTACGAACTCTTGACGGGACATCAGCCCTTACCGCTGTCAGAAAAAAGCCTGCCGCAGACCGCACCTACGATCCCCGAGCGCCCCTCTGTAGCAGTGACGAGGACCACCGAGCGCCGTCGGCACGATGGTACGACCGAAACCGTGACGCCGGAGGCTGTTGGGGCCGTACGGGCGAGCAGCGTAGAACGGCTGCAACGCCGGTTGCAGGGTGACCTGGATATGATTCTGCTGAAGGCCCTACGAACCGAGCCGGAGCGCCGGTATCCGTCGGCTGAAGCCTTTTTGGAAGATATTAAGCGCCACTTGGCGGGGCTGCCCGTGACGGCACGCCCAGATACGGTGGGCTATCGCCTGCGCAAGTTCGTGTGGCGTCATCGCGTTGGTGTGGGGCTCGCAGGGGTTGTGCTTTTGCTGATCGTTGGCTTTGCCGTGGCGATGACCCTGCAAGAAGCCGCGACGGCCCGTGCGCGAGACGAGGCCGAAACCGTAGCCGTTTTTCTGGAAGACCTGTTTGCCGCACCAGATCCCTTCTCGACGAGCCCGGAGCGGATCGATACGCTGCGCGTGCGCGACATGCTGGGGCGGGGCATCGCGAAGGTACGGCAGGATTTGGCCACGCAACCCGCCGTGCAAGCCCGCATGTTATACGTGTTAGGCCGGGTCCATTACAAGATGGGCATCTACGACGAAGCCCGCCCGTTGTTGGAAGAAGCCCTGGCCTTGCACCGCGCGCGCTATGGATCTGAGCACTTGACGGTGGCAGAGACGCTGCAAAGCCTGGCCGGTGTCTTCGAAGAAACCGGCGATTATGCCGCCGCCGAACCGTTATACCGCGAAGCGCTTGCTATTCGCCAGGCTATCCAGGGCAGCGAGCATGCCAACGTAGCACAGGCGATGAGCCAACTCGGCTATATCTATCGGCTCACAGGCGACTTCGACCGTGCTGCGCCGCTCATCCGCCAGGCCCTCGCCATTAATCGAGAACAGATCCTAGAACCCGATGTGGCTTTTGCCAACAGCCTAACCCGGTTCGGGATCATGCTCCAAGAGAAAGGCGATTACCCTGCCGCCGTCGCCATACACCAGGAGGCGTTGACGGTACGCCGAGACCTGTTCGAACCTGACCACCCTCGCCTGGCTACCAGCATCATGAACCTAGCCGTGGCCCTGACTCAGAACGGCGACCATGCAGGGGCCGAGCCTCTGGCGCGGGAGGCGCTAACAATCTCCAGAAAGGCTGCGCCAGACGATGCCCATTTCAAAACGGCGATGGCGCTCTATACCCTCGCGGTCATCCACGATGAAACAGGGCGAGAAGATGCAGCCTACGACCTCTTTCAAGAAGCCCTGGCTATGTTCGTGCAGCTCTTCGGCGAAAACCATCGACGTGTGGCTTCTACGCTGCTGGGGCTGGGATCGGTGGCGTCCGACCGGAATGACTTCGATGCAGCAGGTGCCTATTACGAGAAGGCCCAGGCCATCATCTATCGCGTTCTGGGCGATACACACCCTCTGGTTATCTCTGCCCTCAACGGCTCCGCAGATCTCCATCGCCGCCGCAAGGCGTACGATGTGGCTGCCGTTACGGCCCAGGAGGCGCTAGGTCTCGCAGCATCCCAAAGCCCATCGCATCCCCGCACCGCTTCCGTCAGATACACCCTGGCCCACATCGCCTATGACCAAGGCAACTTTGAACAAGCTGCCGCGCTTTTACGCACGATCTACACTCAACAGCAGGGCGTGCTACCCGCCGACCACCCGGATATCCTGGCAACCGAGGTTTTGCTTGGGGCGGCGCTATCTGGCCTTGGGCAGTATCAGGAGGCAGAGCCGTGGCTGCTTCATAGCTACGAAACGCTCGTTGCACGGCACGGCGCACAGCACCCACACATCCAGCCTGTTCTGGCCCACCTCGTGGCGCTCTACGACGCCTGGGGCCAACCGGCAGAGGCAGCAACCTATCAAGCACGGCTCAACACAGCCCCTGGCTAGCCCTCCGCTCACTTGAGCAGCGTCATCATGCGCATCTGGACGAAGCTTCCTGCTTCAAGCCGGTAGATATAAACCCCACTAGGCAACCGGGCCGCATCGAAGACAGCCTCGTGCCGCCCTGCCGGAAGCCGCTCATCGACCAACACCACCGCTTCGCGCCCAAGCATGTCGTAGACGAGCAGACGCACCACTGAGGCCTGAGGCAACTCAAAAGCGAGGGTTGTCACGGGGTTGAACGGGTTGGGATAATTGCCGTGTAGGACAAAGCGTAACGGTACCCCAACCTCCTCGTCCACCGCTGTGTTGAGGGCGGTCGAGAACCGGAATGCGCCGGAGAAGGCGCTACCGCCAAGATCGTTGATGGCCTGCACCCGCCAGAAATACAACTTCCCAGGCTCCAGCCCTTCGGCTACGAATGTCGTGTCGGCGATGCCGGTAGTGTCGATCAGGGTGAAAGAAAAATCGGTGGCTGTCGTCACTTGCACGCGATACATGGATGCCCCGAAGGCTGCGTTCCAGACGAGATCCGGGGGCAAGGCAAGACCCTCGGTCGCATCTTCGGGCGCAGCCAACGCCGGAACAGCCGGTTCACCGAAGCCGACGGTGACTGTGAAGGTTTTTTCGGCCTGGGCTTGCCCGTCGCTGACCTGGAGCGTGACCCCATGCTCCCCGAGGTCGGCGTCGGAAGGTGTACCGGCGAACAAGGCCGCCCCGTTGCCTTCGTCCGTGATCTGAAGCCACGCAGGTTTGGCAACCGCCTGGAATGTCAGCGCATCGCCATCGACATCGCGGGCGAGGACGCGCTCTTCATAGAGCAGACCCGACCGGGCGCTGCCGACGAAGTTGCCGTTGGTCTCAAAATCGGGGGCGTCATTGACCGGCAGCACGCTGATGGAGACCTGGGCTATGGTTTCATCCGTAAAGGGCACACCGTTAATGGAGCGCTGTGCCTGGAGCGAATAGGTAAACTGCTCTGTCCCGTTAAAATCAGAGTTTGGGCGATAGCGATAGGTGCCCAGAGACTGCCCAGAGATGGCCTCTAGTGTGCCAGCAAGTGGGCCGTTGGGAATAGTGATCGACCGAGTCACCGTAAACGCCTGGAGGTCGTTATCGTCTACCTGAATGATGACGGTGCCATCTTCGTCCATCGTGGCTTCATCATCGAGAGCCAGTATGAGGGGTTGCCGCCAGAGTTGGAGGCGCTTTGCTCCTAGTCCATCTTTTTTCAGGCCATAGATCACATTCACAGCCCCGCCATCGATGGTACTCCGGTCTGCGGCTCCGGCAGCCAAGTCTGCGGCCCCATCGGCATCGAAGTCGGCGACGGCTAAGCTGCTTCCAAGCTCGTTGCTCGACAGCGGCACTCCGCTGCCATTCTCTGCCACCCAGAGTTGGTCATCGTCGCTCTGTAAGCCTAACGGTTCGGAGCCATGCAACACGTGAATGGCCCCGCGCCCGTCCTCCCGAAAAACCCCGATGGCGAGGTCATCCATCCCATCATTGTTGAAATCGCCTGCCGAGAGCGACGAGCCGAAGAAGTCGCCGTCTTCCGCGAGATCCTCTAGTCCATCGGCACCTTGCTGCCAGAATTGCGTCTTGGCGAAGCCTGATTTGATTACCAGCCCGTCATCCGATCCATAGATGATGTGCACGCCGCCCCGGTTGGCATTGGTATCGCCGGTATCCAGGTCGTCTCTTGGAGCCCCGATGGCGAGATCATAAAAACCATCGCCATTGAAATCGCCAGCAGACAAGACCTCGCCAAATTTTTTATGCTGGGCGGCTTCACCCGCGACTTCTGGGGTGTCGGCCCGCCACTCCTGGCTGTCTGTTGCCGTCAGGCCGTCGGCGCTGCCGTAGAGCACATGCACGCCCCCCTGCAATATGCCCTCTCCTGGCACGCCAATAGCGAGGTCCGAGAATCCATCGTCGTTGAAGTCAGCCGCTGAGAGGGAGGCCCCGAATTCGTCCAGGGCTTCGGTGTTGTCGGAGATCCCTTCGCTGTCCTGATTCCATTGTTGTGCTGTGTTCAGAGACAATCCGTCGCCTGAACCATAGAGGATTTCGACCTGCCCGACACTAGTCTTTCCACCAATATCAAGCTTAGGCTCTCCGACAGCCACATCGGCAAAGCCGTCGCCATCGAAGTCCCCGGCTGCCAGTGCCGATCCGTATCGCTTGTCTCCCGTCCCGCCTCCAAGGGCTCGCGCTCTAGACTGGAGATCGACGGCTGTCAGGCCGTCCTCAGAGCCAAAGAGTACAATAATTCTGCCCGACCGAACAAAGTTGTTGGGGATCCCAATGACGAGATCATCGAAGTTGTCGCCGTTGAAGTCGCCCGCGGCTAATGCGGCTCCAAAGAGGTCCTCGGTTTCCGCGATATCGTTTTGATTGAGACCCAGGTTGTTCTTGTGCCAGAACTGCCGCCCTTCAGGAGCCAAGCCGTCGGCGGATCCATAGAAAACCTCAACCGCCCCGGCGTCTACAATATCGCCCAGGTCTTCACCCGGTATCCCAACGGCGAGGTCGGGGAAGCCATCCTTGTTGAAGTCGCCTGCGGCGAGGGCTGCTCCGAACTCATCGCTAGGCTCAGCGATGTCCTGGGCATCGAGAACGTTGTCTTGGGCGTGTAGAGGCTGCGCTGCTGCGAAGAGCATGCTAACGGCCACGAAGTAGAAAAGGCTTTTCATCGCATTCACCAGGCTGAGAGGCTGTTTGGGTAAAAAGGGGTTACTGCCGGTACCAGAGCTTCTGATCGCCGTCGTAGTAGGCCAGCAGGAGGCGGTTACCCGACACCTCGAACTGGGCCAGGGGCACCCATGCACTGCCCGCGTAGCTGACGAGGAGCTGATTGCCCTGTGTGCGCCAGTTTGCGGTCTCCCCTCCGCCACCGGCTGCGTCCAGACCGGCATTGGGAAAGCTGCCTACCGCCCGCGAGCCCCGGTCGATCAGCAGACCATCTGCCCGGAGTTCCATGAAGAGTTGTGTCGCGACACTGCCGCCGGGTGTGTTCATGATCACCTGCGTAGCCCACACCCCGACCAGACGGGTATCGTGGGTGCCATCTGGCGGAGAACCCGGCGCAGGGGAGAGGTCTTGATCTTCACCGGCATTTGCCTGGCACTGGCCCTCTGCGCCGCGCTGGGCAGCATACTCGGTAGCCATATCAGGGCGGGGCGTGCCTGAGGCGTCGTAGGGTATGATGAACAGAAAGTGGCCGTCGCTCTCGTCGTCGGCATAGAAGGAGAAATCTCCACGGCCCTGAGGCCCGGTGAGCGTACCTTCTACCGACACCTCATCGTCCTCATCGACAAGGACGACGCCTACAACCTGGAAGGTGACACCAACAGCCGTAGCGAGGCGGCCCGTGACACTGCCATCGGGGCCTTGCTGAAGCACAAGCGTCATCATGCCCTCTGGGGCGGCAATGGTGTAGCTACCGCCGAAGTCCTGGGCATGGAGAGAGCAGGCAAAACCCGAAAAGCCCAGTACAAGCAGGCACGAAAAAAGAATGAGCTTGACCATTGTATATCCTCAGGGTGATGATGTCGGGGGAATCCCGGCGTATGGTTGCATAAGTGCCAGGTGTGTGTGATTTTTTCTGTGTCCGCCGGGCCATCGCAGGGATGCTCTCGGCGGCTTCATGGGTACTATGGCGGAAAAGGGGACCAACGGGATCATCGCCGCCGAAAAAACTTTTCCTCCCTTCACACACCCTAGCTTTGGCCTTTGATGTCTTCTGCCCCCGCCGTCACGGAATTGCTACACGCTGCCCACGGTGGAGATGAACAGGCTTTCGATGCCCTGATGGGGCTCGTCTATGATGAACTGTACCGCCTGGCGCACGTCGTCCGAGGACCTCAGGTGGGAGCCACGCTCAACACCACAGCGCTCGTCCATGAAGCCTACCTGCAACTCGTCCCGTCCAGCGATCTAGCTTGGAACGACCGGATGCATTTCTTCCGTGTCGCTGCCCGCGCTATGCGGCAGGTGATCGTCCGCGCGGCCGAAGAGCGCCTGGCTCAGAAGCGCGGCGGCAACAAGATCAAGGTGGTCTTCGACGAGGCAGCCCACCACACGCCGGTGCAAGCCGAAGAGGTGGTTGCGCTCAACGAGGCTATCCAACGGCTGGCCACCTTTGCGCCGCGCCAGGCCCAGGTGGTCGAATGCCGCTTCTTTGCCGGGATGACGGTCGAAGAGACCGCCGAGGCCCTGGGCGTCGGCTCGGCAACGATCAAGCGCGACTGGCGGACGGCCCGTGCCTGGCTAACGCGTGAATTGGGATAGCAGGCAGGCAAAACAGCGTTTCATGATGTACGCAACGCCGTGCTTGCTCCGAGGCTGGCGTTGGTCGTCGGTCACCAGAACAAGCCTCGCGGGGAACTGACGACGGCTGCCCTCGCCCACACACGGCGCCCCCTCGAACATACCTTCATTCATCGTCCGCCTCCTTCAGCCATGACCCCAGCACGCTGGCAGCAGATCGAAGACCTCTTTCATCAGATCCTCGATCTCGATCATGAAGCCCGTCCGGCCTTCCTCGATGAAGCCTGTGAAGGTGACCCTGGCTTACGAGCCGAAGTAGAGGCACTCCTGGAGGCCGACGATCAATCGCTTGCTGTGCTCGATGCTTCGCGAGACGACCTCGCCGCCCTGCTTCCGGCCACAGCGCCCCTCGAAGAGACACAAATCGGCCCCTATCGTCTGCTCGATAAGGTGGGACAGGGTGGGATGGGCGTTGTTTATCTCGCCGAGCGGGCCGACGGCCAGTTTAGCAAGCAAGTGGCCCTCAAGCTGGTCAAGCGTGGCATGGACACCGATGAAATCCTCCGCCGCTTTCGCTACGAACGCCAGATCCTCGCCGCGCTCCAGCACACCCACATCGCCCATCTCCACGACGGTGGTGTCACCCCCGACGGACGCCCCTACCTGGTCATGGAATATGTGGACGGCATCCCCATCGACCAGTTCTGCGACACGAACACCCTCCCGGTCGAGGCCCGGCTTCGGCTCTTCGAAGCCGTCTGCGAGGCTGTCCAATATGCCCACCAGAACCTCATCGTCCATCGCGACCTCAAACCCTCTAATATCCTGGTCACCGAAGACGGCACCGTCAAGCTGCTCGACTTCGGTATTGCCAAGCTCCTCTCGGACGATATGGACGGGCTTACGCGCACCGGCATACGCGTGATGACGCCGGAATATGGTGCCCCGGAGCAAAAGGTGGGTGCGCCTGTGACGACGGCGACAGACCTCTATGCCCTCGGCGTGATACTCTATGAATTGCTCACTGGCCGACGGCCTTTTGACACCGCCCTCCCGGCGGCTGCCAACACAGAGCCCGAACGCCCTTCCACCGCGGTCACCAAAGGCACCACCACCCGCCACCGCGACGGGACGACGGAAACCGTATCGGCAGAAACGATCTCAGCCCAGCGGGCAACGAGTGTCGAGCACTTGAAAAAGCAATTGCGGGGCGACCTCGATACGATCTTGCTCAAGGCCCTTCAGCAAGAGCCGAGCCGACGCTATGCCTCGGCGGAGGCTTTCGTCGAAGACATCAAGCGCCATCTGGCGGGCCTACCCGTGCAGGCCCAGCCAGATACGATGGGCTACAGGGCGCGTAAGTTCATTCTACGGCACCGCTTTGGCGTTGCTGTAGCCGCTGCCTTCTTCATCCTGATGACCAGTTTTACCGTCGTGATGGTGTTCCAACAAGCAGCCACCGCCCAGGAACGTGACCGAACCGCCCAGGAACGCGATAAGGCCGAGGAGGTAGCCACCTTCCTACAAAACCTATTTGACGCCTCCGACCCCTTTCTCGCGTCAAGCGAACGGCTCGACACGCTGCGCCTGCGAGACTTTCTAGATCGAGGAGCGGCGAAGATACAACGGGAGATGGAGGGGCAGCCCGCCTTACAGGCCAAGATGCTGGACGTGATCGGCAATGTATACCACAGCCTGGGCCTTTACGACAAGGCCGTCCCCCTGCTTATCGAGAGCCAAGAACAGCGCCGCGCGTTGCACAACCAGGCCCATCCAGACCTCGCAGAAAGTGCCCTGAGCCTGGGCAAGGTGTTTCTCGCCACGAGTGATTATGATGCGGCAGAGCAGTATTTCGCAGAAGCCCTCGCCCTGCATCAACAGATAAACGGACCCCGTTCGCTAGAAACGGCCTCTGCCCTGGCCGGACAGGCCTCGGTGCTCCGCAGCCAAAGCAACTATGACGAAGCTGAACGGCTGCTGCAAGACGTCCTCACCATTCAGCGCACCCACCTCGAAGGCGACCACTTGGACGTGGCGACATCTATGCTTGAGCTGGGCCGTGTATACCAGGATCGCGGCAACCTGACCGAAGCCGAGTCGCTCTACCAGGACGTCCTGCGCCAGCATCGCGCCCTCCTAGGCAATGCCCATCCGGAGGTCGCAAGCAGCCTGGACAACCTTGCTATTGTCCTTCGTCAACAGACCAGGCTGGCCGAGGCCGAGCCATTCTTGCGTGAAGCGATGGCTATCCGTGAAGAGGTGCTAGGTCCGGAACATCCCCAAACGTTGAGTTCGCTGTATGAGTTAGCCAGCCTCACCCGCGACCAGGGTAACTATGAACAGGCCGTTGCGCTGTTCAGGCAAGTCACGGCTCTAGACCGCAAGATCCTCGGCGATCGGCATCATTATGTGGGCCTGGATCTGCGCGAGTTGGGCATCACCCTCGCCCGCATGAAAGCCTACGACGAGGCCCTGGATGCGTATCAAGGCTCTCTCGATATTCTCCGTGAGGTGTTGCCCGAAAACCATATGGATATCTCCGTCTCTATCAATGCGATGGGCTATGCGTATCTCCTGAAAGGAGAGGTGAACCGGGCCGAACCCATCCTGCGTGAGGCCCTCCAGATGCGCCTCGCCACGCTTGGCGAAGACTCCTGGCAGACTGGTGTATCCAAAAGCGTACTTGGAGAATGCCTGATGCGGCAAGGCCGCCACGCCGAAGCCGAGCCTCTCCTCCTCGACGGCTACACCACGCTGCGCGATGTGCAGGGTCCGACCGAAACCGCCCTTCGACGCCTCGTGACCTTTTACGAAATCATGAACCAGCCCGACAAAGTGGCCGAATACCAGGCTTTACTCGCCGCCACTACCGAATGAAGTCGTCCTATTTGAGCAAAATGAACTGCCTGGTTTGGCTGAATGCACCTGCCTGCATGCGGTAGAAATACGTCCCGCTGGCTAAATCGCCAGCCTCGACCTGCACCGTATAGCGCCCGGCAGGCTGAGAGCTATCAACCAGCGTACGGACCAGACGCCCGAAGAGGTCGTAGACGGCCACGCTCACGTGGGAAGCCTGGGGCACATCGTAGGCGATGGTGGTGGTCGGGTTGAAGGGATTGGGATAGTTGGGATGGAGGGTGAACGTCGTCGGCACGCCCACTTCATCCTCGGTAGACACATTCATGCCCGTCGAAAAGCTGCGGGTCGCGCTGTAGTCGCTCGTGCCGAGGCTGTTTTCTGCCCGGACCCGCCAGTAGTAGATGGTGTTGTCCAACAGGCTGTTGAGCGTCCAGGTGGTGTCGGGGATGCCCACGATGCGTGCCTCGAAGACCGAGAAGTCGGCGATGGTCGCCAGGTCTAGCCTGTAGGAAGCCGCGCTGGCGGCAGCCTCCCACGCCAGCGGAACCCCGTTGCTCGGGTCGACCACGGCTCCGTCGTCAGGAGCCAACAGCATCGGCACGGCAGGCACGGTCGCCGTAACCGTGACGGCGAAGGTCTGCTCCGTCGACGCTTGCCCGTCGTTCGCCGCGAGCGTGATGGCATGCTCGCCTGCCTCAGCGGCAGTAGGCGTACCGACGAGCGTAGCGCTGCTATCGGTCTGCTCGACAAGCGCAAGCCACGACGGCAACACCGGCGCGGTGAAGCTCCGGGCATCGCCATCAACATCGACCGTCTCGGCAACGTAGCGATATTCCGTGTCGATGCCAATCGCTGCCACCGGCGTGCTCGTGAAGACAGGCGCATCGTTGACTGGGTTGACGCTGATCGTGACCGTCGCCTGCGCCCGCCCGCCCTGCTCATTCTGCACCGTATAGGAAAAGTCGTCCTCGCCGAAGAAATCAGCCTCAGGGGTGTAGGAAAGCGTCGTGGCATTCGTCTGCGTGACGGCCCCATGCTCCGGCGTGCCGACGGCGACGATGGTGAGCGTGCCTCCTGCGGGGTCGGCATCGTTGGCAATCACATTGATCGCGACGGCGGTGTCTTCGTCGGTCGTGGCGGTGTCATCGGTGGCCGAGGGCAGGGCCTGAGGACCAGCACCGGCGTGGGCCACCTGGAGCCAGAAGCCGCCATCGAGCACAAAATTGCCATCCGTCATCAGGCCGATGCCGGGCTGACCGATGGTGCTCTGAAGCACGAAGTTGCCGACGGTGCTCTGTTGCCCGCCTGCGCTGAAGACGCTGGCGCGAAGCACGAATTGCTGCGCCTGAGCTTGTGTGAGCCCTCCTAAACCAAGGAGTATGATGGTCAGGAGCGGGTATGCGATGTGCTTGAACATGGATAACCTGCACGCTCGAATGAGAAAGAGAAGCGGCACCGGAGACCGCCGTTAGGGTCTGCCGACGACCTGGATGTAGAAGCCGTAATCCGCCGGTACAAATGCCGCCCCGTTGAACACCTTCGTTGCTACGTCGGCCTTGTTCTGATCGGCTACCGCTGTGGCGATGACGGGGTCGTTGAGAGTCTGTACCGTGACGATGGCCGAGACCCCTTCGGGCAAGGGCTGGTTGAAGGTGACGCGGTAGCTGCCGAAGCCGGTGATCTTGGAGACCGTGCAGCCGTAGCTTGAGACGACGGTGCCATTACCCTGGACGTTGGCCCAGGCATAAATCACATTGTCCTGGTAGACGCCTCCCTGCTCGGGCGTATCGGTATCGCCAAGGGCTTCATCGGCCCTGAAGGTGTCGGCGGTGACCTGGCCGGTAACTTCAAGCTCGGCGACGGACATCAAGCCGTTTTCTCGGACGATCAGGAGCAGGTCTTCGTCGCCGTTAGCAACCAGGAAGGAGGCTCCATCCTGGTCGTCCTGATCGTCGTCGCTGTCGAGTTTGATGCCGACGTTGCGGTTGCTCAAAAGAAACAGTTCGCTGTCAGACAGGGTCGGGTCGGAGGCGATGATACCGTCAGGGTCGTTACTGGCACCACCCACGACCAAGTCGGGTTCGCCGACAATGGCGTTGTTGGTGTGAAGGGCACCCTGGGGGGTGTTGGTGCCGATGCCGACGCCACCGGCGGCGCGGATGAGAAACTGGCGCGGTGCCGTTGAGAGGAAGGGTGCATCCTGGATGTCGAAATAACCCGCCCAGACGAAGCTGCCGTCGTGCTCGGCCTGCGCGCGGAAGCCAGCGGCGAAGCTATAGTCTCCATTGGCGGTGTTGAAGGCTCCTCCCGGCACCATGGAATACGGGCCGTTGGCCTCGTTGACGTTTCCTCCGGCCACCGTTGCATTATTGCTCGCTGCTGTGTTTGACACACCGCCGCCGACCGCTGCACCGTCACCTTCCGCCCTGTTCGTCAGGCCACCACCGACCGTCGCATAATCCCCGTTGGCCGCGTTGATATTGCCACCACCTACGGTGGCTGCGGTGCCTAATGTGGCGTTTCCCAGGCCACCGCTGGTCGTCGAAAATTCCCCGGACGCCGCGTTGCTACCACCGCCACTGACCGTGGCCCCTATACTCTCGGCCGAGTTTCCTTGCCCACCGCCGACGGTAGCTGCCGTCCCGCTCGCGGTGTTTTCTCGACCGCCGCTCACCGTCCCATCAGAGCCGCTCGCGGTGTTGCGTAAGCCACCGCCGACGGTAGCTGCCGCCTCGCTCGCGGTGTTTTCTTGACCGCCGCTCACCGCCGCATTACGACCACCCGCCGTGTTGCGTTCGCCACCGCCGACGGTTGAATATCGACCACTGGCCTCATTGACAGCACCACCGCCTATGGTGGATGATAATTCTGTGGCGTTGTTCGCTATCCCTCCACTGATCGTAGCACCACTGCCCGAGATCGTGTTTGGATCGGAGGAAGTTCCACCACCCCCAATGGTAGCCCCTTGGGCATTCGTTACGGTGTTGCCCACATGACCGCCGATCATATTGGGACTTACATCGCTCGGCTCCACGCGTAGGCCACGCACGCTCAGAGCATACGGCACTGCCTCCAACACTACACGCGGCGATAACTCCTCGCTGCCTGCTACCGATATGCTCAACCACAACGCCGACCCAAACGATACCTCCTCCAGACTCTCCACCGCGCCCAGATGCGCCGAGAACACCCCGTCGGTGAAGACCACATTCTGCTGGGTCTCTTCCCAGAGTTCGGTGCCGCCGGTAGCCTGGTCGTAGAGGCGGAAGACGACCGTGGTGGTGCCGTTGGCGGGGTCGCCATCGGTGTTGGTCAGATACCCCTGGTACGCAATCGTCTCGGGCGAGACCTGCTGCGCGGCTGCGTCTTGGGCTAGCATCACCAGAACCAGGCCCAACACAAGGCGCAGGCTCACCGGCCCAAAGGCGGCGTTGTTCGATGAGAAGAGCGTACGACGTGTAGGCATCGTGAGAACTCCATGTTCGATTAAAAATACAGGGCGGTTTACCCCCTCTATCGGAAAGGCAACGCCTCAGGGATCAAGCGCCGCTAGGGCCGCCCGACGACCTGGATGTAGAAACCCGAGTCGAAGGCCACGAACGCATTACCATTGAAGACCTTCGTTGCCACATCGGCCTGGTTGGCATTGACCGCGACCGTGGCAATGACCGGATCGTTCACCCCCTGGGGCGTCACAATGGCCGAGGCGCCGTTGGGCAGTTGGCGTTTGAAGCTGACGCGGTAGCTGCCCGTGCCGGTGATCTTCGAGACCGTGCAGCCGTAGCTGGCCGAGACCGTGCCGTCGGAACGGACGTGTGCCCACGCATACACCACGTTGTCCTGATAGACGCTACCGGCAAATGGCGTCGGCGTCGCCCCTAGACTGTTGGTTGCCCGAAGCTGACCCGACACGACAAGGCCGTCTGGTACGGAGAGTGCGTTCCCTCCACCCGCGTTGGACAAGGACATCATGGTCGCGTTTTGCGTGTGGTCTTCGTTGAGGCCGTAGGTGAAATGCAGCGCGTTGCCGCTGAAGAACTCGCGCACGATGCCCCACTTGTCAACCACGGTGCCGTTCTCATTGACCCCGGCGAGCACGAGACCGGGCCGGGTGTTGTTTTGAAACGAGGCATAAACCCCAATGAGAGGCTGGCTGCCCTCGACAACGAGCGCCTCGTCAGATAAACCGTTGGGATCGATATCGAGCGCGGTCTCGGTAACGTGAAGCGGGCTCTGCGGAGCGTTCGTACCAATACCGACGCCGCCGCGCGCACGGATGAGGAATTGGCGCGATGCCGTGGACGAGAACGCGGGATCGCTGATACCGAGATAATCGGCCCAGACGAAACTGCCGTCATGCTCGGCGTGAGCGGCATAACCAGCGGCGAAGCTATGATCGCCGAGGGCAAAATTGCTCTGTCCGCCCGGCACCATAGATCCCGTCCCCTGGGCCACATTAATGCTACCCCCTGCTATCGTGGCAAACGGACCTTCGGCGACGTTGTTATCGCCGCCACCGACGACGGCGAATTGGGCTTCGGCCTTGTTGCTATTACCGCCACCAATGACACCCCATTGATCGGTGGCTCTATTCTCAGCACCACCGCCTATCGAGGCAAATCGGGCGCTCGCGATGTTTCCACTCCCCCCACCAATGGTAGTCCCGTCATCTTGCGCCTGATTCCCTGCACCGCCGCCCACAACGGCCAATAATCCCGTGGCCGTGTTTTCCAAGCCACCCGAGATGGTAGCCCCGTCTCCACTGGCATTGTTGGTTACACCGCCGCCCACCGTCGAGGATGCCCCAGCCTGGTTGTCTGCGCCCCCACCGATGGTGCCAAAGTCCTTAGTAACACTATTCTCATTGTCTTCTGCACCACCCCCGCCAATCGTGGCCCCGCTCACGTCGTCGAAGGCAAGGTTTCCGTGATACCTGCCTATCAGGTTCGGGCTCTGTGCTCCTGCTTGCACCCGCAATCCTCGAACGCTCAGCGCATAGGGCACCGCCTCCAACGCCATCCGAGGCTCCAACTCCGGGCTGCCCGCCACTGAGATACTCAGCCACAACGACTCTCCAAAAACCACCCCTTCCAGGCTCTCTACCGCGCCCAGATGCGCTGAGAAGACGCCCTCGGTGAAGATGACATTCTGCTGGGTCTCTTCCCAGAGTTCGGTGCCGCCAGTAGCCTGGTCGTAGAGGCGGAAGACGACCGTGGTAGTGCCGTTGGCCGGGTCGCCGTCGGTGTTGGTGAGGTACCCCTGATACGCGATCGTCTCGGGCGAGACCTGCTGCGCGGTGGCAAGCGGGGCAACCAGCATCAGCGCGCTCATGGCGAGACAGAAACTTACCCGACTCAGCCTGAAGGCAGCCGTATTCGACGGGCGAAGGCGATGGTACATGTTCATGGGAATGGCTTTGCTTTCGATGGACAAAATGGGCGTGTATTCTTCCTATCGTAAAAGCAGGAGAGAAGGGATCACGGCTCTAGCGGATCGGCTAGCTACAGGGCTTGCGAGCCTCCTGCCTGAGCCCTCAATGAGGCCCTTGATTCTGCCAGTGTGCTAGGGCCGTCCGACGACCTGGATGTAGAAGCCATAGTCTGCCGCGACGAACGCCGCTCCGTTGAAGACCTTCGTTGCCACATCGGCCTGGTTGGCGTTGGTCACTGCCGTGGCGATGACCGGGTCGTTGAGCGTCTGCACGGTGACCACTGCCGAGGCACCATTCGGCAGTTGGCGTTTGAAGCTGACGCGGTAGCTGCCGAAGCCGGTGATCTTCGTCACGGTGCAGCCATAGCTGGCTGTGACGGTGCCATCGGCTAGCACATGCGCCCACGCATACACCACGTTGTCGCGATAGACACCGCCTTCGGCGGGGGTGTCGCTTGTCCCGAGTTCATTGTCCAGCTCGATCTGGCCGGTCTCGACGGTCCCGGTAAGATCTACCTGAAAAGCCACGTCGAGGTCGTCGTCGATGATGAGAAACTCGGAGGTCTCGCCGCTGTCATCAGCATCAAGGAGAACGGCAACCGCATCGTTAGAGACGAACCAGAGATCGCTGCTATCAAAGGCTGGGTCGGAGGTGATCACACCGTCATCGCCGAAAAGGCTGTCGTCGGTGCCGCCAAGAACGAGATCGCGGCTGCTTTCGGTATTCGTTACGTGGAGCGCCCCCTCCGGCGCATCGGTGCCGATGCCCACGCCGCCACGGGCGCGGATGAGAAACTGATGATCGGCGGTCGAGACGAGCGAGTCTATGGAGGCGTTATCCGACCAGACGAACGTGCCCTCGTGCACAGCGCGGGCCTCCGTTCCGGCAGCCAGGCTGTTTGCGCCTCGGGCCTCATTGCCCTCGCCGCCTAGCACAGAGGCTCTGTTGCCACTGGCTTTGTTATTAACCCCGCCCGCCACCACGGTGCTGGAAGCGCTGGCCGTATTGCTCACGCCACCCGCTATGGTGGCCCCGTCACCAGAGGCTACATTGTCCCGCCCGCCACTGATCGTCGCGCCACAAGAGCGTCCGGCCCCTTTGAACGCCGCGCTGAAGTTGTCCGCCTCTGCACGGTTTCCTTCGCCACCGGCCACGGTGTCATAGCAGCCCAGCGCTTCATTGTCGCGCCCTCCGCCAACGGTAGCGCCATCGTTGGCGGCCCGGTTGTTTCCACCGCCGCCGATTGTGGCCTCGTCGCCTGTAGCATTGTTGCTAACGCCCCCGCCGATCGTGGCACTCACGCCTTCAGCCAGATTGCCTCCCCCGCCACCGATGGTGCTCGCACTGCTTCCTGTCCCCGTGCGGTTGGAGATCCCACCCCCGATGACGGATAGCTCACCCGCCGCCGTGTTACTGCTACCACCGCCGATGTTGGAAAAATCCCCTTGCGTCTGATTGCCAGCACCGCCGCCCACGGTCCCCCCGAAGCCCTCAACGCGATTCGTATGGCCGCCGCCGATGATGCCATAGCTGGCGCTGACTTCATTGCCAGAGGAATTCGCGCCGCCGCCACTGATGACCGCACCGGAGACGCCTTCATCCACGCTGTTCTCCTCAAAGCCCAGGATCACATTCGGGATGGGTTCAAGCTGCGGATCGTCGCCCGGCTCTACGCGCAGGCCACGCACACTCAAGGCATAGGGCACCGCCTCCAACGCCACACGCGGCGACAACTCCGCACTGCCCGCCACCGAGATGCTCAGCCACAATGCCTCCCCAAACGACACCCCCTCTAAGCTCTCTACTGAACCCAGATGCGCCGAGAATACCCCCTCGGTGAAGACCACATTCTGCTGGGTCTCTTCCCAGAGTTCGGTGCCGCCGGTAGCCTGGTCGTAGAGGCGGAAGACGACCGTGGTGGTGCCGTTGGCTGGGTCGCCGTCGGTGTTGGTGAGGTACCCCTGATAGGCGATCGTCTCAGGTGCGCTCTGCTGTGCATGGGCTACCGGTGGCGCTGCGAAAACAGCGATGAACAAAATCAACAGGAGCAACCGACTATACCGCTTCGGTGCACGGTTGAAGAAGAGCTTCATGGCGTTTCAAAGGTTTGATGAGGCAAAGAGACAACGCAAGCGCCGAGACTTACAAACACTGAGGCCGAGCCTCGACGACCGAATCCTGCGGGTTGCAGGTCCGCAACCAGCGGCGGTCGTCGAGGTAGGTCTTGCCATCCTCATAGCCGAGCACGTGGATGCGCACCGTGCCGTCGTGAAACTGAAGCTGAAGGACAGACTTGCCGTTCTGCCGGACAACGCGCCACTGCCCGGCCCCTCGCTTACTGCTGCTGAGGTAGGGATCCTTGCCGCTGACGGGATCGGTGGTGTTGAAGACCGTCTCGCTGCTGGCCCCGTAGGTGAAGTAGCCGGGGCACAGGTCCATCACCGTCTCGTCGATGTAACCCCCGCCTCCGTAGCCGCTGTTGTAGCTGTTGAAATAACTGAGCCGACAGCCTTGCAGGAAGGACTGCCATTCCTGCTCCTCTGCCCCGGCGGGCTGCGCCTGGGCCTGCACCGCCGACGGTGCCGTAAACACGATGCTCTCGGCCAGCCTGGCAGCCACCGCCGCGTACTCGCTCGAATAGTGCTGTGGCGCGGCGGCGGCCAGGACCGTCGCGCCGGTGCCCTGCGGTGCTATGAGGCCGATGACACGCGCCCGCGCCGGGCTCCCTTCGATCCAGCCGGTAAAGTCGGCGGCTAGGCCGTTGTCGCCGAAGGGTTCGAGGGCACCTTGGAGTTGGAGAGCCGTGCCAGCCCCGTCGGCGATGCCTTGCCGGGCCTCAATGCCCATAGCCTCAATGGTGCGCGATTCGTGGGGCAGGACGAGCAGGATGCCCTGCTGACTCGGGGCAATGAAGAGATAGCCCGTGGGGGCCTGGTGCTGCATCCAGCCCTGAGGCGGCTCGAAGCGGAGGCCCCAGGCCTCATCCGTGATTGTGCCGGAGGCTGCGCTTTGCGCGCGGGCACTCGGCACGACCAGAATCAACAGGAGCAGCGTGACTACAGGCTTCGGCATGGCGTCTTCCTCTATCGTGAATGGCACGTCCCGGCATTTCTCTGTCTATCGGAAACCGCCTGGAGAAAGGATCAAACCGCCTCTTTTTATCCACGATGGCGACTTTTTCCCACCGTGCCTGTTGGTCGGGCCTGCCGTTGTGGGCTATCTTTAGACCTCGCTATTAAGCAAGCGCTTCATTGATCCAGCGCCCATGAGCCCTCATCCTGACCACGTCACCCAATTGCTGCACGATGTAGCAGGCGGCGACGACGATGCCGCCAACGACCTCTACGACGCGGTCTATGATGAACTCCGGCAGCTCGCCCATCAGCGGCTGATCCGCAACCGGCCAGGCCAGACGCTCAACACCACCGCCCTGGTGCATGAAGCCTATCTGCGGCTCGTAGACCAAACCCAGGCCGCCTGGAACGACCGGGCTCACTTCTTCGCCACGGCCTCGCGCGCTATGCGATTTATCTTGATCGACTATGCGCGCGAACGCACCGCCCAGAAACGCGGTGGCGGCCAGCCGAAGGTATCGCTAAGCCCCGTCCATCTTGCCGACGCCGACGAGCGCGCCGCCGATGAACGCGCTGCCGACCTGCTGACCCTCAACCAGGCGCTAGACCGCCTCACGGCTGGCAATGAACGCCTGGGCCGCCTCGTCGAGTACAAGTTCTTCGGGGGGCTGACCTATCCGGAGATCGCCGAGGTTACGGGCTGGTCGGTGCCAACCATCAAACGCGATTGGCGGCGAGCGCGGGCCTGGCTCTATCGCCTGATGCAAGAACGCGAAGCCTGAGATGATCCGCCTCGGTCGGTTTTTCCGATACGTACGTTAAACACCCGCGATCACACGACGCCCGACGCGCCATGCCTGCCCTTCAGCCCGAACGCTGGCACGAGATCGATACACTCTTCGCGGAGGCGCTTGAACGCCCGCCTGACGAGCGCACCGCCTTCCTGCGGCACGCCTGTGGCGATGATCCGGCGCTCTACCACGAAGTCGTTGCCCTGCTCGAAAGCGCCGACGAGGCCGAGCAGGCGCTGGGCGACTCGATCACGCAGTTCGCCGCGCCTTTGCTGACGGGTCTCGAAGCCCGCCTGAACACCGCTGCCAACACCTCGACGCACCTGGGGCCTTACCGCCTCGTGCGCGAGATTGGGCGCGGCGGCATGGGCACCGTCTACCTGGCCGAACGCGCCGATGGGCAGTTCCAACAACGCGTGGCCCTCAAGCTCGTCAAGCGCGGCATGGACACCGATGAGATCCTCCGCCGCTTCCGCTACGAACGCCAGATCCTCGCCGCGCTCCAACACCCCAACATCGCCCGTCTCTACGATGGCGGCCTGTCCGACGACGGACGCCCCTACCTCGTCATGGAATACATCGACGGGGTGCCCATCGATACGTATTGCGATGCCGGGAAGCTGTCGGTCGACGAACGGCTTCGGCTCTTTGCAACGGTCTGCAAGGCGGTCCACTATGCCCATCAAAACCTCGTCGTCCACCGTGATCTCAAACCCAGCAACATCCTGGTGGCCGAGGATCTGGGATCGGGCCGGGGGCAGGCTCCGGTGAAGCTGCTCGACTTCGGCATCGCCAAGCTCCTCGACGAGCACCAGGGTGCCCCGAAGACGCAGACTGGCATGCGGGTGATGACGCCCGAATATGCAGCCCCAGAGCAGCTGCGCGGCGAGACGATCACGACGGCAGCGGATGTCTATGCACTCGGCGTTGTGCTCTATGAATTGCTGACGGGGCATCGGCCCTCGTCTGACGCGGCAGGGCCTGATACCGAACCGCTGCGGCCTTCCACGGCGGTCACGAGGCCGTCTGAGCGCCGCCATCGGTCGGGCACTACAGAGACCATCACGCCGGAAGCCCTCAGCACGGTGCGCGCTACCACCATCGGGCAACTCCAACGGCAGCTTCGAGGCGACCTCGATACGATGATCCTCAAGGCGCTGCGCCACGAGCCAGCGCGGCGCTACGCCTCTGCCGAAGCCTTCCTCGACGACATCAAGCGCCATCTGGACGGGCTGCCCGTGCAGGCTCGCCCAGATACCGTAGGCTACCGGCTTCGCAAGTTCGTTCGGCGGCACCGGCTGGGCGTAGCTGCCGGGAGCGCCTTTGTCGCCTTGCTGATTCTCTTCGGCGTCGTCATGGCGGTGCAGGCCGGGCGAATCGCCGATGAACGCGACATCGCCCGGCAAGAGCGCGACAAAGCCGAGGAAGTTGCAGCCCTCATGGAAAACCTGTTCGATTCCTCCGATCCGTTCATGCAGGAACGCGTTGATACGATGCAGGTGCGGACCTTCCTCCAACGCGGTGCCGCCCAGGTGCAAGACAGCCTGGCGGCCCAGCCCCTGGTCCAAGCGCAGATGCTTACCGTGATCGGGCGCGTTTACGGACGGATGGGGCTCGACGAAGAAGCGACGGTCTTCTTGCAACAAGCGCTGGAATCGCGGCGGGCGCTGCTCGAAACACCCCATCCAGACATCGCCGAGAGCCTGGCAGAGTTGGGCAACGTCCTCTATGACCGAGGCCACTACGAAGACTCGGAAACCGCCTTTCGGGAAGCCCTGACGATGCGCCGCGCGCTGCACGACCCCGAGCACGCAGCCGTCGCCGAGGCGATGAGCAATCATGGGCTCGCCCTGCACGCCCTCGGCAACCTCGACGAGGCCGAAGCGCTGTTCCGCGAGGCGCTGGCTCTCCAACAGAACGCCTTCGGAGATACCCACGCCGATGTAGCGAATACGCTGAGTACGCTGGCCTCTCTGCTCGAAGATAAGGGCACGTTCGACGAGGCTGAAACCCACCATCAGGCATCCCTGGCGATGCGCCGGGCACTGTACGACCCGAATCATCCCAGCCTGGCTGTCGGCTTAAACAATCTTGCCATCTTCTTCCGTAACCAACGGCGTTACGACGACGCAGAACCCCTCCTGCGCGAGGCGATAGCCATCAACAGAGCCACGCTCGACGCCGAACACCCCCACCTCATCACAAACCTGAATAACCTCGCCACGGTGATGCGGGGCAAAGGCGATTACGACGCGGCGGATTCTCTCTTTCAGGAAGTGCTCGCGCTGCGCCGCAAGCAACTCGGCAACAACCACCCCGATGTCTCCATTACCCTCGACAGCTATGCCGCGCTGTTGAAGTCTAAGGGAGACTATGCCCGAGCCGAGCGACACCAACGAGAGGCTATTGCTATCGCCCGCGAGGCCTTTGGCGACGAGCACATGGCCATCGCTATTACCACCGGGAAGCTCGCCAGCATCCTGAAGGTTCAAGGAAAGGCTGCCGAAGCATTGCCGGTGTACCGGGAGTCGCTGGCGCTCTACCAACGGCTTGGCCCTTCAGACCATCCCAATGTGGCTGTGCTGCGGTCTAACATGGCCGACTGCCTGATCATCCTTGAGCGCTATCAAGAAGCCGAACCGCTCTTTCTCGAAAGCTACCGGGTTCTGCTAGACCAGCGCGGGCAGGAAGATCGGCTGACCCAGAGCACCATCCGCTACCTCGTCTCGCTCTACGAGGCCTGGGGCAAACCCGATAAGACGGCGGAGTATCGGGCCTTGCTCGTCGCCGACTCATGAGGGCACCCTCCTTCGCCTCAGGGTATACTGTGCTTATGGAATCGACGGATCCGTCCCCGTTCAGCGCACCAGCACCACACGCCGCGTGGCAGCGAAACGCTCGCCGACAGCCCGAATCACATAGACCCCGCTGGGCCACCGCGCTCCGTCCAAGATGAACCGCTCGGTGCGGTTGGCGGGCAGGACACCCTCGTGCAAAACGGCCATGCGTTGCCCCATCAGGTTGAAAACCGCGACGTGCACCTGCTGGGCCTGCGCCACCGCCAGCGCAAACCGCGCCTGCGGATTAAAGGGGTTGGGATACACCTCTGAGAGTTGATACGCCCCCGGCACCGCAATACTCACCGCCACTTCAGGGTGATATTCGAAGGTCCCATCATAGTCGATCTGCTTGAGCCGGAAGACGTGCCGCCCCGGCTCCAGCGCATCGATGCGGTACTGATAGGCGTGCGGCCCCGCCGTCGTCCCGTGCCCTTCGACGAACCCTAGCGTCTCCCACACGGGCTCGCCAGGGGCCATCGTGTGCTGCACCTCGAACCCGGCGTTATTGGTCTCTGAGGCCGTCTCCCAGCGAAGCAGCGCCGCCTGCCCATCGCTCTGAGCCTCGAAAGACACCAACTCGACCGGCAACAAGGCCGTGAGTGTCAGCACGACATCGTTGGGGCCGACCGTGAGTTGCCAGGACGAAGCCGGGGCGGGCAAATTAACCGTGGCGAAGGTGCCTGCACACCCGCCACCGCAGGTCATGACGGTAAAGCTGTTGCCCAAGGCCGGGACGAACCCGCCCGTGAGTGTGACATTGAGCGTGCCGCCAAGCGTGGCTACCCCAGTAACGGCAAGCTGATCATAGTCGGTACCGACCCCCGTACCGCCAAGCTCGATATCGAGCGTGGTGTTGGTGTAGTCTCCGCTATAGGTCAGCAGGCCCGGCGAGAGGCCCGGCGCGAACGTGCCGGAGTTGGTAAGCCCGGTATTACTACTGACGTTCAACACCCCAACGCCTTTGACC